>VXBU01013885.1:172089-344201 GCA_013400315.1 Bombycilla garrulus | reverse complement strand
TATATATATATATATGTTATAAACTGTAAGATGCATTTACTGAGTTTTGATTTCATAAAATCATATAGTCAATTAGGTTGCAAGGAACCTTGGGAAAGTCCATAGTTGAACCTGATGCATAAAGCTGAATTAGCACCAAATTTAACAAGGTTGTTCAAGGCTTTCTCTAGTTCAGTACTGAAAATCTCCTTGAAGAGATGCATCACACTTTCACTGGGAAATCACACCAGGGCTTAAACAGTGGAATTTAAACTTTAAATTTAAACTCAGTGGAATAATTACTTCCTCATATCCAGTCAGAAAATAGTCTCTTCCAATTCTCAACAAGCCACCTTCATCTTCTGGGTAACTTTCCTTGGTACAGGCAGGCTGCTGTTAGGTGCCCCAAAGTTTCCCCTGACTGATGCAAGTGCTTGTTCTCCTGTAACTGTAGGGGCCATCCCTACACATGGAGGAGGCTGCCCTGGGAGCCCTGCCAGCTTCATCTGGCTCCTCACAAGTGCTTCCCATTGCACCCAGTTCAGCCAAAACTTGTGGTAGATGCTGGATTCAATGATATTAGTTTGCAGGGGTTTGTCTGTATGGTTGTTTGTTTTGTTGGCATATTATAATCAAAACTTAAATTGAGAAAAAAAACCCAAAACATTATGAGGAAGACACATCAGAGAAGTCAAAACATATTGAACTGGTAAATGCAAACCAGAATGTACCATTAAAAAGAATAGTCCTTTTTTGTGTTTTGTGATATAAGTATATGATATTTCTTTTGATATTCTCATTTTTGCTGAGGAAACGATAAAATAATTCATTTAGCATTGGCTGAGACATTTTTATTTGGCTGTTATCCTCTTTAGCCAGGTCTGTTTGCATGATAATTTCCGTGATTTGAGTTCTGAAATGGTGAAAATGAGCCTGTTTTATCTGTGGCTTTCACTGCTTTGTGCAAATCTGGAAATGTGTTTTTGATAGAGAGAGGATCAGCTTCAAATCATAAAACTAAATAGCCCTTCAAACTTATGGGAATTCAAGCTGCCAACCAGACTTCAATCCTGAGTTTGGTAAATGTCAACACCCTTCCTTGGGCAGTGAAGCAGAGTGAAGGAAGAAGTGTTAAATAGGATGGGGAGCTGCCTTAATTACATGAATATTTTAAATTTTTTTCCAGGAGATACTTAATTCAGAAACACTTGGTTATTTCAAATCTTGTGACCCTACTTAGCTTTCTAAGTTGGTGCTTTGGTTAGATGAAGAGAAGGAAAAAAACACCTGCTGATGAAGAAGCACGGATGTGATATGACTACAAAAATGATAAAAAGTTGTCCCAATCTCATTCATAATTTATAAGTATCTAAAATTCTACAAATATTCTTGAAGACAGTGACTTCATCTAATAATTCAAATTATATTAGGTCAAATTATATTATTTCCTATTTGGAACTGATACTGTAAAACTTGTGCAGTTTACGTGGAATCAGTAAGCTGATGTTTCTAACGTGGATGTGCTCTTACATACAAACAATTTCTTCTAAAATATCCTGGCTTTGTTTTGCTTTATTGCCACAAGTAAAATCTTACCGGCTATATTTCATGCTCATCTTTGCACCATTTCAATCAGTGAACAGAAATAATCCCCAAACTACAGCATTTTTGTCCTTCTTGGTTACTAGTTGAGAAAGCTGAGAGCATGAGCTGTGTTACCGGTACAAAGATTGGAAATATGAGAGGGAAATAGCCTTTCTGATAAATTAGCGTTGCCATAGTTGCAGCTGTAAAAACAGCTGAGGTGATCTGAGTAATGAATTTTTACTCAGTCTCTAACAGAATGTAACCTTTTAGCAAACAATTCAGATATTGCTAAGCAAAGATGCTGAACTGATCCAGCAATACACTCCGTGGGTAGAGCTTCACCTCACCACCTTGTCATACGGTTCATATTGACAAAGGGTAGGGCACAGCCTGAATAACCCCACCGGAGCCACGTGGAGAGCCACTGTACCAGCCTCTTCTCCGAGCTGTGGCTCAATGTGCCAGTGAGCACCTGCCCAGCTCCCATGCCTTCTGTCCACCCTTGGCAGCCACTGTGGGCTACTGCAATCTTAAGTGGCTAGACATACTTTTAATCCGAGAGTATGATTGCTGAAATTTAATTATTTTTATTATTCCCATACATTTTATGCACTGTAAAAGCCTGCAGCTTTGTGCAGGAAATGTATATTTTCAGGACAGCTGCCAGCATTTCCTGTCATATATGTTCATATGTTACTGACAGGAATTTCATTACCTCTGTTAATTCACACTTATTTATTCCATTGGGTAGATGAGCATCTTATTTCATAATGCCACACCAAGGGTCAGTTCATTCTGACAACCTGATCCTGTGAGAACATCTTAAGGCTTATATATAAGTACATGAAGTCTTGTGCACTTAATGGACAGAGAAGGAAACTTCCAAATAAAATGTAAAATGTAGCATAAAATGACTGGCAGAGGTGAAGGCAGGCTGCAGAACAGAGGTTATGAAAAAATCATTAAATAAGATCAATAGCCATTTGCCATGCAAAAAAAATCAATGGGCAATGTTCATTGATGTAATTTCTCTTCATTTCCTACAATTTTCATATATAATGCTGCAATTAAACCACATAACTAAAAGTCTTCACTCCTACAAAAAAAATGCAGTTCCATGGTTTCATCATACCACATCATGTATTCATCATGTATCACATGCCTTCTTTTCTGTCCATGACTTTCCCCTTCTTATCTTTGAAAGGCTCCCTAAAAAAAATTATCCACTCTGGATCCAAGCAGTTCCTGTCTGAAGTACTGAACAGCAGCTGTTTGATGCGCACTGTGAGTTGTGCAAGAAATGGCTCTGTAAGTACAGAGAAAACAACAGGAGACAAATTTACCTTAAAAACATAATTTGGAAACAAATGCCCATTAACCTATAGTTAGGTGAAATCATATTTAATGTTTGTCTTACTAAAGGGTGTTGATAAAGAGGAGCTGCTTAGAGCTTGGTAGTAGCTGAGCACAGTTCCTTAATTGGAAATGGCTTGATTATTGCAGGGCACACCTACAAGAACTGTGGCTTTGGAGCATTAATGTATTTGCTTGGCTTATGTTGAAACAAGTGTTTCCCAGGAGATGGTGTGCTGTCATTTTTATAGAAGGAAAGAGTGAGAGGAGCTCGGAGCCCAGCACAGAGTGATGGGCTCCTGTTAGAAGTGGAGCTGGCTGTTTTACAACCATTGTAAGATACCATTTTCAGGTATTTGTAACTTTGTGGGACAGGAATAATTTATTATTAATATAAGATAATTACTTAATCTTAGCTGAGATTTTTTTCAAGTGATATATTTGGAAAAAATCTATGCTGTATTTTGGAGTGGTGTGATCATAAACAATGAGGTGTGGGAACTTCCAGATTAAGTGACAGTGGGGCCAAAATGCTTGGATTTACAGCATCATTAATTCCTCTTACTCAGAATTAGCAGTAATCTGAATCTTGCCCTCACCCATCAAGGGCAAACCCCTTTTTGAAAATTGTGCCCCTACAAGTGCTATGGCTTGCAGGGTGCACATTGGGGTGTTTGATTATCTAGCAGTGATTATATAAAGCAGCTGGGGTTTCATTTCTCCTCCTCACAGACAGGAAGTCATACAAAAAGGAAGCGTTTTTACTGACAGAAATGGTAACTAGAACTATGTATGAAATATTTTTAATGAAATCAAAAATATTTTTACGTAATTACAGTAATGGCACCAGAAAATAGCCTAATTCAGGCTTACATTTTGTTCAAATCCTGCACTTTTGATGAAGAGTTATGTTCCCACTTTGTTTATCATAAACTGGGGGACCCTGAGACTAATCTTGTGCATTTGCTCTTTAGGTTTTTTGAAAAAAACCAACTCTTCCTCTCTGGTCTCTCTGTCATCTTTTTATCTTGATGTTGTTTCCTTTTCCAGCTCAAATCCTATCACACCAAGGTGGAGCTGAGAAGATGGGATTAGGCCCATTCATTGAAGTCTGCTTCCTTTCACTGAACACAAGACAGAGAAATAACTGTAATTTGATTCATTTTCATAAAGTCCACTTCACTCGTTGGCTGAAACCAGCCAGCAGTAGGTACTTCATAGCTTTCCTCAAATCTGAACTTCCAAATATCCTGTGATAGATACTCACCCTTTTCATCCAGCCCCTCATGGTATTTGGAGGTCAAAAGAACACATCCTCCATGTAAGAAATTACCCAGAGTTGTCACAGCTTTGGTGCCAGCAGTCTCCTCTCTGTCAGGACAGGGACTCTGTCAGGCTCTCTTTGCCTCAGGACAGCTTTGCAATGGTGTTCAACACAAACTTGACCAAGGCTTACCAAGGAAAAAAGAGAAGCAAATACTGTTTGGAACCTTTATTCAAGGAAGAGAATATCTCTGTTGTAAATACACCATAATATGACTTGAACTCAGAGTTCCGTGAAAAAAGGAGTAAATACAGACATTAAACTTGCCCTCACTTTGGTTTTCTGTTTCTTCCTTCACAAAAAAAATAATAAAAAAACCTAATGCAAGCTAAGTACAACCTTAACCATGACTTCTGTATTTTCAGGGATTAAGCATCTGAAGAGTCAGAGCGACTCAGTGTTTCCAGAGGAAGAGGAGGGAGTTGGCGAGAGGGAAGAGGAGTGGGGCCATTAGCCAGCGCGGAGCGGCCCCAGCCCCAGCCCCGTCCCGGAGAGCCCCAGAGCCGCCCCTGCCCGCCGTGTCCTGCTCGCCCGCTCCCCGCGGCACCGGGAGGGCCCGGGGGCTCTGCAGGCACTGCACACCCGTCCCGTGACCCTGCTTCCCGGAGATAACACAGCTATTTTAAAGTAATTTTTTTTATTTTATTTTCTATTACTTAGAAATGTAATTCGCAAATGTGTTAGCTCCCCGACGTCAGTACTGCCAGAGCTTAACTACTGGGTGTGAGCTGTATCTAAGGCTTGTTGTAAATAAAAGTGATTTGAAAGGTACAAAATAAATAATACATTAATTTAGACAAGATTGTCTATTGTACAGAGGGTTTGTCTTGCTACAGAGAAATGTTCATATAAAATGATCCTTTCGGTTAAGGGCAGTTTTTACCGTTGTTGGTAGAGTGGATAGAAAAAAGGTAATGAAGTAGGCAGAGGTGATTCTGTCCAGAGAATGATGCAAAGACACTCTTCCTTGTGTTCCCTGGATATGTGACACTTAAATACTTGTCTTGCTGTTGGTCTGAGGCTGCCTTGTTGCAGTAGCCAAAACAATTTCTTGCTACACCAGATGGCTGCTATCTGGAGGCATTAGAAAACGTTTCAGTGTGGGGTGAGGGGCACGGCCTGTGCAAGGCCTGGGAGCAGGGTCCCATCCCCAGCTGAGCCATGGGAAGTGCCACATCTCCCTTTGTCACCTGCAACAAGGACAGGTCACAGCCTTCCTGCCCTGAGCTTGGCTCAGGCTGAGCCAGTGGGTGACAGCACAGCAAGCTGCACAAATTCACCTTGTGTCCAAGTCCCAGGGTTTTGCCTGAAGTCAGCATGGTTCACACCATCCTTTTCATTTTTTAGACCACGAAAACTCTATGGCATAAAATGGAATAAGATGGAGAAGAAAAACAATGTCGCTTTAAAGTCACACTTAACAGATTGTTTTGATTTTTCAATCAGTGGCAGATTCTTAAATGAATTCAGGGTCATTTTGTATTAACTGTTTGCCTTTGATACAAAAGTTTTGTCCTCAGTTTAACTTTTCACTGCTGCAAGTCTCTTTCAAAGGGTTAAGCTAGCAAAATAAAAAAAAAAAAATTAAAAAAAAGGAAAATAAAAGTAAAAACAGAGATGAAATATAGGAAAGCACAGAGCCTTTTGTCTATGCCTTGCATGATGATTTCACTCTTAGTCTGAGGTCTTCCACGGAGACCTGCCGAGAACAGGATCTGTCAATGAGTGTTTCTTTATATTTGAGAGCCATTTTCTCCCTCCATCTGTATCTCTGTATCTGTCCTCTTTGGTTCCATTTAGTGTAGAAACACTGCAGATAGGATCAATGACTCCAGCTCAGCAAGGGTGTGCAAGAAGGACTAAAGAAGGACTCTGCAAATTATACAGAAGCCGCTTCAGGACTTACAGGACTGAGAGCTTTTTATGTCCCAAACAACAAAAAGAAGGAAATGACCCTTCAGAAACTGTTTGAATGGCCCCAGGTCAGGTCTGGAACAGCAGCAAGAAGCGCTGGGCTCTGGTCCCAGCTTTGCCGTGGCTTTGCTTTCACACAGCACCAGGCTCTTCACAAAATTGCTCCCAGTACTCAGCTGTGAATCAGTCATCGGTGTTTAACCTCACACCATCTCTCTGTCTTGCTAGCTAATAAAGCACTTTGGATATTAATGGCTTTTTGGTGGTTATTAGTACCCACAGGCTGCAGATGAGAACTGTCTGGGACTTGTGAGCAAATGAAAGCATGGACATGATTTATAACACTTGATACCAGGACAAGGTATTGAACACTGTGGAATCTCAGCGTTTCAAAGGCAACACACAGAGCACCTGATAGGAGCCTGGAGAACTCATCTCTGAACACGCTGTTTCGAGTTGACTGTTGGACCTGAGTATAATTACACTTTATAAATAATAGGGGGAAAAAAACTTCACCTAGATTAATTGGAACTGTATTTGACTTTCAGAATGGTGTATGTTGTTTATTCTCCAGGTGCAAAATCAGATAATACTTAGGCAGATATTAAGAGTCAAGATTTAAAACTCCTTTCTAAAGCATTCTAAAGTATGCTTTCTAAAGCATACTTTCCACTGAAGTCAGAGGAATTTTGCTCAAGAAAGACAATAGGTTTTGGCGAAACATGCTTTCCTTTGGGGTAATACAATGTGTAGTGTACAGGAAAGCTTCTATTATCCTGCTGTCAACTTAATTACTGGATTTCTTGCCTATTTTTTTTTTTTTAAGATAGCTATAAATTCTGTTGAAGTCTTCAAGGATTTACCCACTGTCTTCTCATAGTACCATTACTTCTCCCCAGTAATATAAACTAAATAATCACCATTAGTTCTTGCACTGTGAGTGTTATTTGACCAAAAGCATCACATCCAACACTGACTCCGAGGCAAGGCTGCAGGAGAGGTTCTACTGTCTGTGCTTGGGTGAGGGCCTCCCGTGGTGTCCAAGGTCCAGGCAGGGCTTCCAGTTCATCTGCAGTTCCTGCAGCATCAAGAGCCAGGCTGCTGGTGGTTTTCACTCTTTAAAAAATAAAGCATTTCTTTTACTTCAGAAGGTGAAGCACTGGATGGCTCTCTCCAGAGCTGGCCTGGGTGGCCTGCGGTGGTTGGGGAGGGACCCAAGCAGGGCTCCTGCAGGCTGCAGGTCTGCTTTTGTACAGCTGGCACTGTACAACAAAATGTCCTGCCCAGTGCAGGGCACCCCTCCTCTTTTATTTTCTCTTGAGATAATTTTTTTTTCATGAGGGACCTTATTCCTACAGCAAATAAGGCATTGTCTGTCCACTAACCCTGGGGGGACAATGTAAGGGCATATTTAAAACATGCTGTCCCTCAAACTCCCCTTTCTTCCTCTCCTATTGCATCCATGTTAGTGCCCAGGCCCACAGATGTTCTTTTTTCTCCTTTTTATTATTTTTTCTATAGCAGCTCAGCACAAGAGTGAGCTCCAGAAAGAGCCTCAGTTGTTCTGTTGATTCCTGACATGTGCAATTACATTTAACCTTTTCATGCACAGCACTATACTTGGCAACTGAGTGGATGCTAAATGCCGTCTGCTTCACCATATTCTCTCCTTTATCCTCCAGTGAGGATAGCAGCACTTGGAGCAAATCTCAAACAAGATATTTGTGCACCCTCTGCTAAACCTCAGGCTGCTTGGTAAGATGCTACCAATCTCCAGTTTCATTGAAGTGGGCTGATGGAGTTTATACAAGTTCAGAGTCTACATTCTGCCACACATTTTCTGTGGTTTNCAGAAAAATTATTTGGTATTTCTGCTAGGCCATACACCCTCTTTCAATTTTGTAACGATTCATTTGCCTAGTACATACTGACCCTTAGTGGTAAATTGAGATTTTAATTGCATTGCCAAGTTTCTAAATTTTGCTTTTCTCTTTGGCCCAACTGTTCAGAAAATGGCAGGAGTATTTGCTGTGCATCAGGATAGTCTATCTATGTAAATAGCCCACAATGTCTTCAACAGACATTAACAGGCATGTGAAAATAATGATGACAGGTGTTATTAGCTCTTCTGAAGGGAGGGCTGTGGGAAGCAGGAGTGTCGAAAGGTTATTCCAAAATGCAAAACAAAAACGCTGGCATTGAGAAGCAATACTCTCCACATAATGAGAAACAAATAAGAACTCAGTATCTGGCACTAACGAACACCTCAAGCTAACTGTGGAATGAGTATTAATTAGGTTTCCAAAATAGCATCTTTCTGAAAAGCAGCTGAGGTGTAATATTGCTCCTTATTAATCAAAGCAATGGGACAATGTGAACTCTGCGAAAAATAAATGGTTTGCAGATGGCTGTGTGCATCTTTAATAATGACAGAAGAACACAAGTTACAGCTTTAAATGCCAGGGACCCTTTCTGCATCTTCTCCTTTTCAGAGAGCGATATTTGCAGTTTTCAAGGCAGTGAGGAAAGTGTGTTGGTTTCTTATTACATTTTCCCTGCAGCATAAATTCTGTTGATGTGCTTCCCTAATCATTCTAATTATACTGCCATATGTTGCTCTCATCTTTCTTTTTCTCTCCTAATGGGACATAGATTCTCTCTTTTGAATATGTCATTTGTTTATTACATTTATCAAGGGTTTTAACATTATATGGGACTTTTAATTGCTTTTTTAAACACTCAGCAGATTGAATATTAAAAACAGACATGAAGGTCAACTATAAATAATATTTAAATTGCTCATGACATTTTTATTCTCTAATTTACTGGAAATATCAACTCTGTAGTCATGCTCCTGTATCTACTATTTACTTGAAACCACACACATGTCCTCCAGAGCTACTCTGGCTGCAGTCACAGTTCTGCCCTACCCCAAAGAATCTTGTGCCTAGCAGAATAGGAGTCTTCCCCAGGTGGGAACGTTAAAATAAAGATGCATTGTGCATTATATTCAAATGTTTGACCCAAATATGCTGCCATTAATTTCAGTTGTGAACTACGGCTGAACCTCAAACAATAAAGGTGAATATTCATTTCTGACAAGTAAGAAAAATACAGTTCTCTCTCAAAGTTGAGCAGTGTCAAAGATAAGGAAGCACAATTCCAATAAAAGAATTCAAGATGGCCAAAAGATAAACACATGTTTCATACAGAGACATTAGACCCTCAGAGTACCCTGCACTGCAGAAAACAAAATCTGTAAGCCAGCTGAATATAAAGAAAACAAGAGACAACCAATTACTATCCAATTAACAAATTAATTTCTGGTATAATGACACCATCTCTCTTCGCTTTCATGGAAATGCATCATAGGTAAATTTGACCCTTTGGCTCATTGAATTTTGATTGAGATAACCATATCAGGCTTTATACAAATAATTAGCCAATACTTTCATGTAACTTGATGTTGGTACATGGTATTATGATACAAGTCCCACAGTCTTTCTTGCAGGTTCAGGAGTGTTGCTTGTAGTGCACCAGCATTAGGTTCCATGTGGTGATGAGACAGCTTTAAAACTACAGCCCAAATAAAAGTGAAGAAACTTCTAGTCTGCTCAATGTTCAATCTTAAAGCCAAGACTGTACCTATCATTTTGATTTTAACCCCCTTATTTAGCTACAACTTTGTTACTCCTGGTTTGTAATAATGACCTATACAGGATGTTGCAAATGCATAAAACTCAGCAGCTTTAAAGTTCATATACTATGCAATCTGTCAGAATAGCTGATTTTGTTAAGATATTGTCTGTCCAAGTTCAGCTAATGTAAAGTTCCCCAACAATTCTCCACTCCAAGGCCATAAACAAAGGACTTGCCTAGGCACAAAGAAAGTATTTTGCAGCGAAGTTCAACCCAAAATATTTTTGTAAGAGATTTTTTCCCATTTTTCATAACAGATTTTTTCCATTTATAACTCCATGGTTATGACTTTCTTCTTTGTTCCCAGAGGAATACTTAGATATTCACAGTTTGATAAAACTTCTGAATGTTTGCCCTGGGACATGGAAAAGGAGTCTCTGGAGACCCATTAAATACTTAAATGACCAGGAAAGTAAAATTATTCCAGGGAAGTAGTCTAAATGTTGCACACTGTTTGACAGAGGACAATTTCTTTTACTCATGGCATTAAATTCAGTTCCACTCATTTTTCCATACAGTTTTTCAAGGATGCGATTTAAAAAAAAATGATTTAAAAGGGATGCACTCCCCTTTCAGACAAACCTTTGTCTGCTAAACTACTGTACACAGAAATCCCTAATCTGCTGCTGGAGAATGTTAGTCATATTTATATTTTCCTCTTTCTCATACAATAACTGTATAGTTAAAAATACACATTTTAGAAACTTACCACTAGTGATCTTGATTTGTTAAATTATTTTCATCACAGCAGTGGCTTGCTTGGCTTCTGGCATCTCTACAAGAAGAAGGTCCATTGTGCAGGTAGCTCAGATAGCACCTGGAAAAGAGGAACTGCAAAGAATGTGGTATAAAGCAGATGTCTTGATTTATTTTCATCATGTACCTAGTAAGGATTTGATACATGTTTGAGCCTATGGGATTCTTTCCAGTCATTTTCAATCCAAGCAGAAAGGGGCCCTGTTTAATTCCACTTACACTGAACTTGGATTATAAAATTTACACCATTATGCCATGGAGGTACCTTACAAAGTCAAACCCTTCCTGAAAAATTGTTGCTAACAGGTACAATCCCCATGGCTACTTCAGTATCAACCACAGTAAGAATTCTTTTGTGTAAAAAATATTTTATTAGTTATGTTTGTCTTCATGTGAGGGCTATTTCAGCCATAAAGGCTAAGAGAATTTCTTTAACTTAAAGAAATTGTTTTCAAATGTGCTGTGAGGATGTGAGTGAGTTTGTGTGGCAAACTGGGACAGTAATGGAAAAATTGTGGAGTCCCAAATGGGTGAAAGAGTTGGAAACAACCATATATGCACTGTCACTTCTCAAAGACAATCATAAACAAACGAGCAAAAGTGCTCCAGGAAATCAAATTTGTAACTAACACTCAGGAGCTTCACAATCCTTGCCCTCAAATCAGATTTATTTGGGAATATCATCATAGGATATATGGACAAATACAGCAGAATAAAAACACACAGTTGTCGATTTCCTTCTTGAAAATTAAATAAAAAAAATACTGGCTAGATCATAACCCATAACAATATTACATAATATATCTGTCATATATCTCAAGATAAAAGTACAAAATAAAACTCTTGAGGGCTCATTTATAGCTACAGCTCCTCAGTGTGCTCAGTGCAGGGTACATGCCCAGAATGCTGTGGGAGAGATGCAGATACAAACACCATTTCTTAGGGCCCCATGCAGTGTTTTGGTAGCGCAGCCTTGCAGGTTTCAGAGATAAAACTACTGTTCAGGGAGAGGCTCTCTCAAGAAGTCTTTCTGCCATATGAACCCAAATTTCACCCAGCCCAAAGCCTTAACCAACATGTGTTGGCTCTATTGGTCTTCTCCATCAAGATAAACTTCTCCTCAGCCAAACAACACACCAAGCTTTGGGTCATGTCCAGGCAAAATCTTGCTAACAATAAAGGAAGGAAGAAAGAAAGAGAATCAGCTGGCATTAACAAAAAAACTAAGGACTCTTGTATTTCAGTAACATCTACCACAGTGATAAAATCTGAATACAAATGAGCAAATAGGATTATTTATAGAAAAAAAATCACTCTTCTATCCTAATGAATGAGATCTGCAGGTAATAAGCATCTCCTGTGAGACCAGGAGCTCTTTCTCATTTCTGCAGTGGGAGATCTTGGCGCTCCCTGTGACAACAGGACACTGAGAGCCCCACAGGATGCTTCAAGATCTCTGCAGAATCTGTTATATTTTCTGCTTGCATTTCCAGGTGAAAATTTTTGCAGAGTAATAAATCTCAATGGGATAGAGACACAGAAAAAAGCTTTAAGTTCAACTATGGTAAAAGTCTGAAATTGAAAATACGATATAAAGATTAAATTCTGATTGCTTCAGACTTTTGGTCTTAGTGAATCATAAATTACCGTGTTGAAAAACAGTCAGTAGCAAATATCTATCTGGCCTAGTTTTTAAAGATAGTAGTTGTCTTTTGTTCTTTTCAAATTTGGTGGGAACTATAGATGATCTCCTTATCTAAAATAAGATTCCGACTTCTCAGATCTTAATCTAAAAGATTTTCCGCTGCCACAGCATATGGCAACTTACAATTAAAAAAAGTCTGTTATGACCATTACATTTCTTCTCTTGTCATAAGGACAATAAGAAACCATAAGATGGTTTACATTTTATTACAAAGGAAAAAAAAGAATCCAACATTCCCAAAAAAGGATGCAAAGGTGCACGGAGCAGTCCAGGCTACTAATAATTTGCTCAAACACCAGCAGAGAATATATAAATTCTTAACTCTTAGCAAAAAATATTGATTGCGTTATAACATCTATGATACAATTTCATCTGTTAACATTTCGTTCGTTAACGGCACTGTACAGAAATTTGTCCATGCTAAATACAAGCCTTGGACCAGATACACAAAACAATTTAAATGTATTTTTTACATCCTATATGCACAAACATTTCTTAAGTTAAAACTATGCATACTACTTATGCATAGCACATATATGGCTTACATATTCAATGACAGGAATTCCACATTTTGGCATGCCCTTGTGCCAGGGCTCAGAGCTTACACTGTTCCCAGCTCAATTTTGACTGCTCTGTTGTCGGAAAAGAGGCAGTCACAGGTATGGACATGGAAGGGTCCCTCAGCAAAGGTGATGGTTTTATGATTCCTTCTTCAATCAGACAAAGCGTGCCCTGGATGAGGTGGAGCCTGATGCCTGCTGAGCTCTGGCTGGATCCCTGAAGCAGCAGATGAACAACACACAGGTCTCAATCACCCTTGGCACAGAGGAGAGTGCCACTGCCCCTACGAGTCCCCTTCAGAGCGGACCATGGCTGATTAGAAAGACTTTTTGTTCAGTGAGGTAATAACCACAGGGTCCAAAAAGGAGAACAGGGAGTGCAGCGACCCGAGCCACCCGAGCGCCTACAACCTGAACGGGAGCCCACAGGTTTCCTGGCAGGGTCCAGCAGAGGGAAATGAGGTTGGCTGCAGCTGTGTGAGACACCCAGACGAATCAGGAGGAGTCATGTGCAGCTCGAGGGAAGAAGAGATGAAAATGGAGTTTCTTCATGGGCACAGTTTGGGCTGGAGGGCTCATTCTGAGACTTCTTGCAGAGGTAACTGCTGTGTGCTGCCATTTTTGCTGCCCCTCAAAAAGAAACAAACTCTAGCAAAGATGTTTCAGGATGCATATTGTCACCTTTGCATTTGAGATAAACCATGACATAAGGCCTCGATGTCACCTTCCAATTCTGTCTGAGAGGCAACAAAATATTTTGCTGAAGTGAACCAATTTTCATGTATTTCTGTTGCTGTCTCTTCCTCCCTACAAAACAATAAGTACCAGCTTCATGGTAGGGCTGACACCAGTGCTGATGTCTTCCAAATATTACAGGACTCAGAATGTTTCAATCCTTAACACCAGATGCCATTCAATTAATTTTAAAGAGATATTTCAAATACTTTCAAATTTGTTCAACACCAGTTCTGTCCATATGGCAGCCACTGCAGGGCGGAAGAATGTTCATTCACGCAGGCTGGTCAGCATAACTTTATAACTTCCCTGTACAGTCTACAAACATTTATTTCCAGAGATTTTAAGGAAGCTAACAAGTAGGACTTTAATGGTGCATGCAGCATGATTGCATGAACAAGTATCTAGAAACACATTTCATTTTGATTTTCCATTTTCATTGGACACCAGCAGCAGTGACACGTAACAGCAATCCCAGGCAGATGACAAAACATCATGTTTTCAAATGTCTCGTGATTAACTGGAAATGTCTGCCACTGGTGATGCAACAAAGCAAGGTCCAACTTTGGCTGAAAAAATTATTTTGGCTAGTTGAAGAAAGCAGAAGAGAAGAGGAAATAGCAACACAAAAACAACTGAAATCTTGCAAGTTTTGAAGTGCCTTGAGTTACCAGCTCAGGGTTTTACATTTTACACTTTTGAACATTTTGTTCAATCACTCTCCACAGAAATAGGATGATCAAAGAACAAGTTGACAGATAACAGCCTCTGAGATGAAGAGGTAGGAACAGCTAGAGCTCTTCTCTCCTGCAACAGAGGTCAAATGAAAATTCATAAACAAGATATTTCTGATACTTCTTCCAGTATTCCATATACTTGAATTGAGGATGATTTATCACATGATCATTTAGTCTGACTCTAAGGATTCAGAGATTTAAAAGTACTGGGTTTCCCTTATTTATATTGAATTTTTTTAAGGTGACATTGAAAGTGGGGTATTCTCTGTCCCTATTTCAAAATTTTGTAATATAAGCACAACTGTGATGGAACAAAGAGATGAAGAACAGCACCAAACAAGCCTTTATGGTATAAACCACTTCTCATTAAAAGAAAGAAATTACCAAATTACCTGTCCTGCCTGAAATGTCAGAAGCTTTTAAGAAATAGCAAATCTAGTTCTGTACCAGTGCTTCTGTCTGCTCCGTGGCTTTTACAATATCTTCTGATTTCTTACAGTGTTTAGGCTCACCTGGAAGATAAACAAATGTGATTGGAAACTGAATGAGGAAGTTAACCAAGTCAAGAGAATCTGCACAACTACAGACAGACAGAATATAGTTCCTCAAGATATTTTAAGGTTAAAATGAGGTTTCAGTCACTGCTTTCTTTAATTGCTTTCTCAGCAGCATAAGCATCAGCTTGAATTAAATAGTCATTATGGTTTATCCACAAGGCAAAAGATAGAATGAAAGCAATAGATCACAGCGTGAAACAAAACTATGAAGACTTTTACATGAGTGTTAATGAAGTGGATCTGGGTTTGGTTCATTTTTTTCTTCCAGCCTATTGAAAGTCAAAATTCACCCTCCGCGAAGCACTGCTTAAATCCTCTTTAGCACAGACTTTCAAATCAGAGCCTAAGTTTCTCCCAGATAATGAAAGATGCCAGTGTCAGGTTCTAAGAATTAAATTAACTCAATCAGACAGACGCAATGACACAGAGTAACTCAAGCAGCTTTCAAACTAAGCGATACAACATGAATCTCAAATAGACAATCATAGAATCAAACTGTTGCTTAAACTATTCATTCCTTTGCTTTGAATGAGTACAGCTGAGGAATTTATACACTGAGATGGTAGGCAGGGTATAATGCAGCAAACTCACAGTTATTTACTAACTACATACAGTAACTTCTCAGTTTTATTCACTTGATCAACAGATCACACCACTAAGAACACTGAATGGAAAATGTCAAAAAGGAAGAACATAGAAGTGATGACCTGGGAGAAGCTTAAAAATTATAAAAATAGGTAGGGAAATATTTTTTAAAGCCAGAAAACAAAGGTAGAAGTAGCTGAAAGGGAAAGCAGATGATGTGTGATCTGAAAGGAAAATAGAAAGATGATGGCGAGTTGAAGAAGAGGCTGACAGTTTAGAATAGAGAATAGGAAGAGAGGAAAGAAAACTCAAGAGAAGAAGCATGAAGAAAGTGGAAAATTAATACCTATGAATGGCTTCACGGTAAATGAATAAGAATTGCTACTGATTTCACCTTTGTTTCCCTACCTCGAATGGTGGCAGTGTGTGCTGCCCATTGCGTAATGCAGCCACAAGCAGATGGGCCATATTCCCCCAAACAGCGTCCTACACCACCCTTTATTCTACATCAATTTAATGTAGGTGGAATACAGACAACCAGTACTTCAAAGGCTTTTAAAGTCTCAAAATTGGAACAACATTGATTAGAACAAGGATGTCTACAGATCTTTCAACCTGTGGCTCTTTTTGGAGGGATTTAGCAAATCTTTATTAGCATTATTATCCATAAAAACAAAAAAGGAGGTGGGAAGAAGTATGAAAGAAAAATATATTCAGATTTTATACTTGACACTTGACTTTGTGGAAGCCTTAAAACAAAATAATTCACAGAATCACAGAATAAGCTGAGTTGAAAGGGACCCACAAGGATCATCGAGTCCAGCTCCCAGCCCTGCTCAGCACCATTGCCAAGAATCACATCATGTACTTGAAAGCCTTATCCAAATGCTTCTTGAACTTTGTCAGGCTTGGTGTGGGAAGACTGCTCTGGTGCACAGCCACACTCTGGATGAAGAACCTTTTTCTAATATCCAACCTAAACCTCCCCAACACAACTTCAGGCCATTCCCTTGGGACCTGTCACTGTCACCACAGAGAAGAAATCAGTGCTTGCCCCTCCTCTTCCTCTCATGAGAAAGCTGTAACTGCAATGAGGTCTCCCCTAAGTCTCCTCCTATCCAGGCTGAACAGACCAAGTGACCTCAGCTGCTCCTCATACAGCTTCTGCGCCAGACTCTTCACCCTCCTGTGGCCTCCTCTGGATAGTCTCTAATAGCTTAATCTCTTTCTTACATTGTGGTATAAATTTCAAAAAACTAAACATTAACTTCTAAGGTGTATATAGCATTTTGTCTGTGCATCAAGCTTTTTCATGTGATAAAATATGTGGTTGCTAGTGGCTGTTATCTTATAAACCCTATCTTTTTTATAAACACATTATTTCTTTTTTAATCTAACCTTCCCTCCAGACGGTTGTTCTCCAGAGGCGCTCACTACTGACTGCTGGTGATGTCGAGTGTGCTGCACACAATGAGATGGGGCAGTCTTCTCCTGTCATACAGAGTGAAGCTATGGCAATCTGTTTTATCATAGATTTATTATCTCCCTTGCCTTTTGATATTAAGGATTAATGTGGCTATCATTACGAGTGAGAAGTTAAGTTTGCCAATTAGCATTTATAAATCATTGAAATGTGGAGTCATTTAATTAAACATAAGCAGTTTTTAAAATTAATGTTCTAATTAATAAATCACTCAGGAGAAAAGCAAAATCATCAGTTAAAAAAAAATCACCTTAAATCTTGTACCATTCAATTAAATGAAAGTGAGATGATGGAAAGAAAAAAGGTATAGTGGAGAAAAAAAACAACATTCAGTGTCAACTGTAATGGTTGCAACAGTGACCCTCGACCTTCTCTTTGCACCAACCTGGACCCAGGGCAGAGGTACTCCTGTCACTAAAATGGTCTACAAGAACTGCACCTAGAAAGAGATGTGACACAAGGAGTGGAAAACAGCCTCTTTTAATTTTTTTAAATGGGGACCCCCCTCATCATAGCACATCCAAACACCTTAAATCTTTTCCCAAGAATGCACACACATCATCTTCCTGTGTTCCCCACCTATGATAACTGAATCACAGAAGATTTAACTGGATTTTCTGCTTTTTATAAAAGACAGAACAATGACAGCTAGCATATGAAATTTCCACCTGAATAACCATGTTGCTTTTCTTTTTCCTTTCTATCTCACCCTGCCAGCACTAGCACCTGCAGGTGCTCACTTCTCCACCCCAGTAGTCAGCAAGCACTCTGGACATCCCCTCAGCTTCTGCCGCCCCCCCTCAGTACAGCAGCTACAGAAGTAGAGATGTCTTCTTGGAAGAAGCATGGAGAGTGCGAATAATGTCCTGAGAGATGTATGGTGTCTCTTAGAATACTCAAATCTAATTTGTGAAACAGGGAAGAAATGCAAGGTCGTGTGTTTGTTATCTTCCACTTGCTTGAAGCAGCTTTCCATTGAAAATGTCTGACCTTGGTTGGAAGAGCCCTGTCCAGGGCCACTGGACATCAACAGAGGAGCAAAAACACTATTAAAAACCTAATGGCTTCTTAACCATTTCATAAATATTGTAGTTTGAAGTTTCAAAGTACAATGTATTCTCTAACAAATTTCCTGCCTTAGAAAACAAATGAGATTAGCATTTTGTAAGATAAGAAATCTCTGTTCTCAATGAAAAGGTGGAATGTAAAGATTGACAAGGCACCAGAGTGAACTATCTGCATGCTTAGCTGTATCTGATCACTCAAATAACATTTTTGTTGGTCAGCCATCTAAAGACCCACAAGTACAGCTACACCACAGCTGCCTTCTGCCAAGTCTGAAAGATAAAAGATGAAGCTTTTCTACTGCATTCCTCATCCAGGAGACGGGGAACTTCTCAAAGGCACTTAAATTTTAAGTTGAGCTTTAATACAAACCTGGTGTAAAAAACACATATCAAAAGAGAAAATGTCAGTTATTAGACAACTTCAAATGCTGTGAAAATAATTTTAGTGTAAATATTTTGATTTAGGGCCCTAAATTAACCATCTGTTATTTCTGATGGATAAAACCTGTCAACAATAAAAGTATGGAGCTGTGGAATATGGAAATCTAGAGTAAGTGGGAGTTCTCTATAAAAACGTTTTTTGAGAAATATGCCAAGTCATATACTCATGTCTAAGCAAAGCATTATAAGCACTTCAATGTTGCTGCTCAGACAATGCCATACTTCTGGCACAATATTGCAAGGATTACTGTCATTAAAGCATTAATAAGTTTCACATTTTAAGTAAAAGTGAGGAAAAGAAGTGTCATTATATCCTTGATTATTCTTATTACCCTAATGCATCAAAGCTTATTCTAACTGTAAGCAAACTCAGAAAACATAACGACGATGCACAGTGTCTTCCTCTTCCTTTGATATGATCTACTCCTCACTGCTTGGGCATGTTGCTCTTGGTTCTGTGTTGCAATCCCCAGACACTAGGTATGGTCATCTTGTGATAAAATACTACACTCTAAAAACATATTCTGACATTTTAGCAATTTTCTGGCTGCTCCACTTTTCTAGCAGCTACAGTAAGGAGACTGATGTTCCTGATTAAGAGAATGACACAGTCCCATGACTACTACAGTTGGCAAATTCCACCTACTTAAGCTTAACTCATAGATTCACACCATGTTTAGTACAAAGGATGTGGTTTACAAAATAACAGTATTAGGTGCCCAAACTGAGGGGAACAAATATTAATAGTGTAATTATTTATTCAAAAAGAAAATGTTAGATAGTTCTGTTTTGAAAGTTTACCTTATTCTCCAGTAAAAAATGGCTATTTAATTGTAAATATATATCTTTAAATTATTCTAAAAGCATTCTTCAAATTCAACTAAAATATATTCTCTAAAGAATTTTCTAGTAGATCCCAAATAGATGATATCAAGAAGTTGATATTTGTTTATATGCTTCTTTTTGACGTTTTAGGATACTACCACTTTTACACAGGCCTGAAGAAACTGTCCTATGCTGATGGTTTGCACAACACCTTATTTCAATATTTTACATTGCTGTTGATGTTTGACAGGGAGATACCAAACACTGCTGCAGCTTCACCCTGGACAGCTTCATTAGACTGGCTGGCGCTCTGTGATGAAGCATTACCATTCAGTGGGTCTGCATTCTGTGTCTCTTGCTGGGCATCGCTGGGATCTTTCTGGTTCGGATCAGAGTTAGTGCATTTTTCTGAGCTGGATTCATCACTCCGAGGAGTGTCGAAAGAGACTACTTGTAGGACGATGGATCTGGGAGGACAGCTTGTACCATCGCTTCCCTGACTACTCTCATTTTGTGTCCTTGTTGCCTCTTCCTGTAACTGTGCATCTGTGGAATTTCTGCTTTGGTCTTTTTCCTGTTCACCAACATTTTTCACAAGTTCTTCTACAAAGAGGGAACAAAATAGGTGAATTAGATAAGAAGGATATGCCACATTTTTTTGATTTCAGAGTAGTGACAGATAGAGCTGCACACAGGAACACTGTGAACATCAGTTTCTGCATGAGGCCATGCCCACTGTGTTTAATATGGGTCAGAGTCTGCTCCCGATTGCACGACTGCAGCTGAACCATAACGGTCCTTTTGATGGTTTGATGTCTAATATGTACCTCTTTTCTGGCCATAATACAGAGCTAGAAGCATCATCAGACAACAGTAACCTGAAGGATGGGAGCNCCTCTTCCTGTAACTGTGCATCTGTGGAATTTCTGCTTTGGTCTTTTTCCTGTTCACCAACATTTTTCACAAGTTCTTCTACAAAGAGGGAACAAAATAGGTGAATTAGATAAGAAGGATATGCCACATTTTTTTGATTTCAGAGTAGTGACAGATAGAGCTGCACACAGGAACACTGTGAACATCAGTTTCTGCATGAGGCCATGCCCACTGTGTTTAATATGGGTCAGAGTCTGCTCCTGATTGCATGACTGCAGCTGAACCATAATGGTCCTTTTGATGGTTTGATGTCTAATATGAACCTCTTTTTTGGCCATAATACAGAGCCAGAAGCATCATCAGACAACAGTAGGAGGACCCCTGGCTGCAAGCATGTCCCTCTGCAGTGGTGTTTACCAACACAGGACCAGGATCTGCAAAGCTCCTCATCTGTGCCAGAGACAAGAGGGCATGGAGGGGAATGCCTTGCTGGGGATGGGGCAGGCATCAGTATTGAGGGGAAGCCCTGAAGGGAATTGGCCTATCAACCTGGAAAAGTCCAAACCATCAGCTCACACAAGCTGGAACAAGCTCTAGGAGGTTATGCATGTGCTGTCCAGTACTGCTGCCATTATGGCTAAGGGCACATCTAGAATGGGAAGAAGCAGATATGGGGGAAACTGTGCTTCAGGAGATAGCAGAAACAGGAAAAAATAATGTTTGTGGAAGGCTCTACTCCTTACTTTATTGCAGAGACTTGGAGAACAGTACAAATGAAATGGCCCAGAGTAAAAGGAGAAAGAACAGAACAGCACAGAGAGGTGGTGCCAGCATGAAAAAGAATGAAAAAAGATGAAAAAGAAACAGAGAACAGAAAACTTGTGATGGCAGGTGAAGAGTCCAACAAAAAATAAATGCACCATCTTCATGGAGGGCCTATTTTCTTGCTATTATAATCTGTATTTCACAAATTTAGATTTTAGAATCTCTACACTTGTATAGAAGATACCAAATACTGTCAGTTTAAAAAGTTAGCATTACAGTTTGAACAACATGGGCATAAAACAGCTGCATGATTGCACATAAAATGTCTAACTGGCATGTTAGAAATTACTAAGGAAGGAAACCAAGCATTGAGATACTTATTGAATTTAACTGGCAACTGCCAGGAACTCTGCTATTGAGTGACCAGTCCAAATCAAGGCCAGAAGTGATTGCACATGACAACTGAAAGATAACCCAGACTGTAAGCACATTTTTATTGCTGTCAGCATTTGGTACCACCTCACTTTTCTAAATCTAGAGAAAAGTTCCCCCTGAAGTACAACTGGGTCTGTGAAACGGGATGGAAGGGAACATCTTCAAACCTGAACTGATGTGCAGAAACATGGAATGGTTAATTTCCATTTTGTCATTTATACTTCCTAGTATACTTTCTTTAAAAATCAAGAACTTAAAAATTTGAGCAATTTCTACATTGTTAAACCGTTTTTTCCAAAACTTTAGAGTTCTGCTTGGTTTGGATTCCAAATCTTCTGAAACTTGGACAGGTAGTCTTTTTCTGCAGAGTTCAACGTAGTTGTTTCAAAGAGGTTCAGTTAAAGCCATTGAGAAATATGTATATGGAACTTGATGCAAGTTATGTTCAATCTAGAGATGTTATTTAAAGCATCTGTCACTCATGATATAACCTACCTACATAAAGCTTTTTTCCTAAGAAGATGATTGATGCACCATATTTGCCTCCAAATGGCACAACTACAGCATTTTTCCTTAGCTTCATACAAAACCCCAAGGAAATTCAAAGATAAAACATTTCACATGCTGTTCAGATGCATCAGTAAGTCAAAAAAAGCAAAGCTGGATTATGAGCACATATAAAACTGTAATATTAATGTAGCACACACTGGTGAGATTTTTTTAACCAAAAAGCTAGTAAGAAGACAGTAATTTTCTCACTGGATGTTGTTTTAGGACTATTCCAACCAAAATTCACATGTATCTTTGTGCAACTGGATGGCTGACCATTTATTATCATATTAGAAAGCTCAGAATATTCATGCATGCAAAATCCACTATTATTTTTTAGTATATAAAGCTGAATATCCAAACTTAAAATTCTTCTCATTCACTCCCTAGCAAACTTAAACTGGCAAATGAGGATTATAAGTTTAATCATAACTACTCTGATGGCATGACTTATCATGATGACTTATCATGATGGTCTCCAGTTTCTATTAACTGCCCTTGAGATGATCTCAGATTTGGCTGTTCAAAGATACCTAAACCAGAGCCAGACTCTTAACTCAGGACTAACTGATGGATGGAGCTTTGAAATGAAGTATCTCTGCACCAAGATACACTTGGTAATATACCAGATAAAAGTTATGCCTTTTGCATTTAAACTGGTGTGAGACTACAGGACCATTACCGAGAGTGGCTGGTGGGAGTGACTGAGATGAGAAGCCTCAAGTACAAAATCCCCTGAGATGTTGTCACAAATGTCATTAAGACTACCCTCTGTTTTCTTAGTATTAAGTCTCTCACCTGCTGGATGCCTGACTCTATGTTCTAACGTGCTTTGCTCCACTCAGCTTTAACCCACTGCCAGAAAGATGAGAAATACCGGGTTCTTATGGCATGTCAGCCACTTGTGGAATATGCTAAATGTGCTGGGAAAATACAGACTTCTGCTTTCTATAACAGCTAATAATTGTACTCTATATCACATAGGACCTTTATATTGCATATAATATTTGGAATTCTCTATAATTTCTGCTGTCCTATATCACTCTGATGAAACAGAATTATCTAGCAGTCTAAATGAGGCTGAGACTGGGACAGTGACCAAATAACTAGAATTCAAGCAGGGTACTGGCTAATTAATCCTACTAGTGTAAGAGAAATGGAGCTGGCATGATGTCTGACCCCCACTGCTGTGCACGAAGAATTGTAATAAATACTGTGTCAGTCTCTGCTTCCAGCCCGCCACAAAATGCCAGGACCCTCTGAGGGCAGTGGGCCAGGCTGCTGTCCCTCACCCTGCACTGAGCTTCTGGGAAGAGCAAACTCCCCCTTCCCACGGGCACATTACCATGGCCAGGCAGAGATGGAAATGGAGCATGTCAAATGAACCAGGTAATCTGGGTTTGCAACAGTCTCAATTTTCAATAAGAATAAATAGATTAATAGATATAAAAGATTAAACAATGTGTGAATTCCTCTATAAAATAAATGGCTTCTTCTAATTAGTCTGTCAGGGATGACTCGAGTTTATCCCTCTGTTCTGCATTTCTGTGCTATTTCTGAAAACCTGCCTTAAAGCAGTCCTTTATGAGAAAGAACAATGGCATTTGACACATAACCATGACAGAAGTGGTGTCTTTTTTCCCTTGTGTTCAGGCTGGAGTACTCGCAAAATAACTGTAATACAATATTTTGTTTGGAAAACTGGCAGGACTCGTAAGGCAACAGCCAAATTTCAGAATGACTGAAAAATTCTGGTACTCAGTAATTTTGTATTTGCAGAAAATGTCTTAACTAGTGAAGGCAACTTCTTTCCTTTGTTCTTTTAATCAGATTATACTCTTTTTTTATTAAGTCACTAGAGGTTTTTTGCTTTGTTTTGTTTTTCACTTAAAAGGTGTCAGAAAATTTAATTGATTTCTTTAAGTTCTATTTTTATTGTTTGCTGGAGTGAATGGGAGCACTGAATCCCTATTAGTCCAATGAAGGACTACAATGTCCATGAAACACTAGAACTAGACTCTACCCCCAGCTGGAGGACTCTGAGGTGTCCCCAAAGTACCACAGAGGCCCTGGAGGTTCTGTATCATCCACTACAACACTGCTTTCTGCCAGCCCTGTTTGTTACTGCCTATGTGCGCAGCAACACTTCCAGGACACAGTCCAAGGGCTGAGGAAGCTTTGATACATTTTGGAACTTTCTCTTCTTGTATGTCCATAAACTTTCTTTTCCTCTCCTTTCTGCAGTACACAAAATAGCATTCAACTACCATGACCTTCACAGTCCTTGGCTTATAAATTACCTTCCTGTTTACAGCAACTGCATCACTTGAGCATGTCTTGATTTAACAGGAGTGGAGAGGAAAAACACAAAAGCCATGTGCAAGAAGGACATCTCAAACCAGCTAATGGCAGTGACTGGAAACCCCAGCAAAACAAGTATCTACTCTGTCACACTGCTATTTTCATTGACTGTGTTGAAAATAAGCTACAATCCTTTACCCTTACAGAAAGACATGATGACATGAAAGTTTTAATGATTAGAAAACTGAATTAGAGAGGAAAGCTATTAATCTTCACTAAGAATTCAATTATTAGAGGAATCTGTAATGAAGAATGCTGCTGGATGTTATGGAATCTCAGTGTATACTACAACAAACTAAAATTTCTAGGTTTGTCTGCCTTTTTTTACTGTAAAACAAAATTCCAGAAAGCAGTGACAAAAGACCAAGCCAGGACAACATGGCAAGGAAATGTACCTTTCTAGAAGACATGTTCTCACATCAGCCATTTTAAAGAGAAAATCAAAAGACCAGGACAGAGCATCAAAATTTTGCAGAGAAGGAGAGGACTGATCCTGGTGCCTCTGGAACCGCCAAGTAAGTTTAAAAACACGTACAAACGTTCCAGAACAACCATGATTCCCCCCAGCCAACTGCCATGTTTAAACCCAAGAAAGTATTGCAGTAACCCACAGAGTTATTTAGATACTGATTCCTTCCACCTTCAACTCCTCACACAAAGTTCATCACAGTTACAGGAGTATATAAAACCACTGCAAACCATATAATCCAGTGGCACTTAATGTTATAGCATTATGTCACATAGAAAAAGTAGCAAAGACTAAATTAACTAAATAAATCTAAACTTTTCACTAAAGGATTTGGTTCAAAATATTTTGTGAGCTTATGGTTTCCTAAAGTTGCTACCTCCACCTTTTCCTTCTCTTTTGCTATTTAGCTGTAAGCACAGGGTTGTGAATGCTGGAACTTTTGAAACAGGGAATGGAAGGGACATGCTACTGTGATCCTGCTAGAGGGAAAAGGTGCTTGAAGTGATGTAGACAGTCATGTGCAGAGATGGGCCAGCTCTCTGATGTGTACTCCAGGGAGATACAAAACACGTTCCATTATTAGGTGAGCTACCATTCCTTGGTCTGTAATTTACCAGGTATTGCCAATACCAAATATTTCTTCCTACTCTTAGAGCTCAACCCACTCCTTGCACTTACTCAGACCATGCTGAAAAATTCTCCTTTTCCCACTTAACACATTTCTGAATTAGCTCAAAACCTGCTTATTGACCTAAGCATTTTAACACTGCATTAAAATCACTGTCACTGATACTTGATGGGACTCCTTTAGCCTCCTGAATTGACTATTTTCCAACAGATTAAAACCGTCCATTAGGGTAGATTTCATGTGCCAAACTGTCAGTCAGTTTCTGTGACTGTCACACACATCCTCCCACGGCCCGCCCTTCCTAGCGGCTGCTAAGTCACATTAACATGCTATCAGATCATCACTCTCAGGTTTTCACATTTCAGCAGCTGCTACTCTCTTTTTGTTAGTGAGTCTGCAGAGAAAATCTTTCAGACAAAATGGAACTAAACCCTGTGGTTATTGTGACTGGAAGTATGCAGAACTGAAAGTGCCCGAGGGGCGCCTGCAGGTACCATGCACAGGTCTTTTAGAAGAGACATTTGTTATTCAAAATTGCTGCCCATGGGGGAACAAAAAAAAAGCTGATCTCCACTCCGAAGATGCAATAGTTGTTATTTTGTCACATTTTCACCACCAAAATTAAGCAGAGGCCAGTGTGAGAGACTCATTCAGCCTCACATATTTTTTCCTCTCACCTTGATGAGACCAGTCATCCCCAGGTATACACTTTCGAGCCATGCAGTCCGGTGCACTGCCAAAAGTGTTGAGGACAATGTCACTGATGTCTTTCCATACAGATAATGCAAACTTGGGTCAGGTCCTGCAACACTTAATTCTTTAGAAGAGTTACATAAGCATAAGATGAAAGCAATAAATTTGTAATACAACTGCTGTTGTATTATCCTGAAGATGGGCCCATTTGACTGGCAGCTAGACCTTTGGTGTGTTGTTCTGCATACCCTTGTGTTGTTATATGACCTCAGGTGAGTGTCCTGAGCTGCCTGTGCCTCTTTCTGTTCATTAAAAACACAAAATAATGATACACTTTTTATCCCTGTAACTTTATTTACAATGATATCTACTAAAGAGATTAAAGCATGTAAATCAGTAAGCATGATTATTGGCCATACCCTTACATTCTGTTAAGAGTACCTGAGCCTGCCAAGCGCAGACCAACTTTATTAGTAAATCTTTGGAACATTTTTGTACAACAAACTAAGTATGAATAAAGGAATAAACATTTTAAATTTTAAATATTAAATAATTGTGTAACAATTATGTTCTAAGTGCACTCTGAAGGATCTTACAAGATAGTTAAATCTTTCCCAACAAGTTTGGTGCTTAAAGCTTTCTCAGTAGGTCAATAACTTTCAGACCTTAAAATCCACTTAGAACACATATTCTCTAATGAAAGAACCTCTCAGATACATCTGAGCACATTTACTGTCCATTTGCGACAACAGAATAATTGCAAATAGCAGCAGCCATCAACAATATGTGTTGAAAAAAGCACAGGATGGAATAGTATCTTTATCACTGTGTTGAGTCGAACAGAGACAGATTATCTGGTGATTGGGGCTTGGAATATTAATTAAACATCAAGGCTTTCAAATTAGAATCCCAGATGTTTGATCATTATGGTAATTCCCTGTTAACAGCATTCCCTGAAAGGCCTGAGAAACATTCCTCTAATTCTCCAGTGGTGAAAGGTTGAAGACCCTTAGGCTATAGAGCACTGAGCTCTGCTGCATCAATTACACAAGATGTGGCCTTTTTAGCAAAGTGTAGCCACCCTATTTACTGAGCCTTCTGTTAAGGAGGCTTTCCAACAACTGCCTAGGTAGATAAACACTCTCCTGACTAACACAGGCCTTTCCAAAAACAAAGCACGCTGTCCCTTGCACAAGCTCTTTACTCTGAATCAATAGCAGTCTCAACAGCAACTATCTTTTCAGGGAGAGGTAGCACCAGCATCTCCAGGAAAGCTTCCCTGTCAACAACACTGTCAGTGAGAATTAGTCTTTTCCTCTGGACTGCCTGGCACAGGCATCAGACCATCTTCTTTTGCTCTTGCTAAGGGAGCCCTTGCTCCAGCTGAACTACCTCCCGCCAGCGCTCCACGTGCAACTTTAGTCTGAAAAGCTGGCATGAGTTCAGGTCATCCTCAGGAAATTATATGGAATATTGCCAGTTTCCTTTCCGCATTCCTTGTGCATCTGTAGCACTACGTTTCATAGAGACAGCTTCTCCTGAGCCTGTGAACTAAACTGGGAACAATATCTGGTGTTTGCAGAGCCCATTGACAAGAATGCAGATGGTTCCTTTAACAGCACAAGCTCTGTTTGTCATAGTCAGCTCAGGAAGTGTGTTTGAACATCCACACTGAGAGCCAGCCTGTTTACTACCACAACACAGTCCTCATACATGTGACCTCCTCAGTGCATTCAGCAATTGGTGTCTTGTCATAAATTATCTAGCCAGGAAAAATGACAGCATTTCTTTCAGCTGATGGTGATTTATATCTGACACCTCTTCTCTCAGTACATGCTCCCACTAACACATGAATAAAACAAATCTCATACATATGCCCAAAGCAGCCTAAAGATTTTTCATCAAGCATGGAGTCAGAGAAGGTAGTATGAGATATAGACAGGATGGGACTATTCGTCTGAAGGTCAAGGGCTCAGGTTATTCACTTAGAAGCTTAGTCAAACTTGGTTAATCTGAAAAGAATTTCAAGTGGAAGGGGGATGTATTGCAATATTTTTTATTCTTTACTAGATGTTCATTTTGCACAGCCTGATTAAGGAGTTTCAACCTTTGCAGGGTACAGTTTCAGAGCAGATATAGCAGACCAGTTGAAGAAGACTCCCTTTTCCATTAAGTGATAAGGATTACATGCTACCTCAGAAAGTGCTCTGTAGAAGGCTATTGTTACCTAGCAAAAATCTCTTTTACAGCAGTCCTTAGGGCCCATGTATCTGTGGTGCAGACATTCCATTCCAAATGAACGGAAAATGTAACTTTCACAAAACCTATATAATCCACCTCATACCTGTTAATTAAAAAACCCCACCTTGCTATCTGTTTATTAACAGAATATAAATATGTACTCAGAAGTATTTGCACTATTCACCAGGTTTCCTCTACAGGCTAATCAGGCACCCTGAAGGTCTCTATGCCGTGCTCCAGTCAATTGCACACATTGCTGCAAATAGCCTCCTTGTGGCAGCAGATTTCTATAAATCTTTTCCTCACAGAGTGGTTCAAAAAACAGATTCAGCCACAATTACACAAAAACAATATTGTTCATCAGGCTCTGGCCCCAACATCAGCTATTTTCACTTACCCATTAGCTTCCCTAATGTATGTTTTACTGCAATTCCATAATTCTGTTCAGAAAGTACTTAGATATGCTTCATTACTCAAGTTGATGGAAGGAAAGGAGGTTAAGACAACCACAATCTCAACAAAATCTATGGAGCCTTGAACATTAACATCTCTGTTTGTCAGTGTACAAAGCATGCCCAGAGTTTCCTGGATTTTGCTGGGCCTCACATTGATATTGACTGCAACCTCATCCAAAATAATTTTTAAATCTCTTGCTGCAAGTAGCTCTGTGTCTTCAATGCCTGTCAACAGTCCAGTAAAACCGGACTAAATATATCAGTAATTAAGAGAGCACAACAAAGCACTGGGAATGAAGGGGAAACAGTGCCCTTTGATAGCGCTGTACACCTCCAGAACAACATACCAAAAAGCTGATCCACCAGAATCAAACTGGTTAGTTCTATGGAACTGGAAATGGTAAAATTCCAAACAAGTTCTCCATTACGCCACACTGAAGGACCTTTCATGTCACCAGTTCAGGGCTGCGTGATTTCTGCAGGCTGTAGTTAAGTGGCCTTGGGCACTCTGACGGTCTTCTATTATTACTGACCACCCCAAATTAGCAGTTGTTTTCCTTTTGACCAGCCATTATTAGTTGGGCAATACCAAAGGAAGCAATTGGTTATATAGAGCTCCTCATGAAGAAGGGACAATATTAATGGAATCCCCTCCTCAGATGCCCCTTCCAACTGACACTTTCAAGCCTTTGCCACAAAAGATGTATGGAAGTTTATTCCTAATATCCTCCTAATGAGAATATTCATTTGCAATTTAGCACTATATTAGATTTTATCACTGTTCAGCACTGTTTTTCTATCTTGTCTGACACCTCTTTGGGTAAAAAGATGTTGATCTGGATGATGGGATGAAAAAAAAAGCTGGCACTGGGTTCCAGGATATCATTCCCAGCTGTCAGTGTCAGGTCATGTACAGCAAGACCAGTCTCAGCAGTGAAATGCTATGCTGAAATATTCCAGGTATTTACTAGGAAATAACACAGACTGTGAACAAAATATTCCCAAACGGCATTCACTTAACCCAGATTGAAGCTATAAACTCTTTTCAATAATTATCACTCAGGTGACAGAAAAACATTTCAGATAATTTTCAGGAATGGCCTATGAACTGAGATGCTCAATGTAGGCTTTATTAGCTATCTACTGGCAAATGAAGAGTCGCTTTTGGCTTGCTTGGGCTTAATGTATGCACTGATTGCCTAAATCTTTAGATCTGCTGGGTCATTTAAATAATTGCCTACAGCACAGTCCCAAGAAGCCTGCAATACTGAATTTTGTTCCATACAGTGGGGAACAAATAGCATTTCTAATAGCAAAGTACAACTTTTACGTTTCTGAAGAAATGTGACAACACACACCACTTTGAATTGTTGATTTTGGCATTTAAGCAGATGTCAATATCAGTTACAATTAAAAGTGCAAGAATGCACATTTCTATACCAGACCTCTAAAGACAAGCTGTGCAGCACACAGCCCTATTGCATAGGCTATACAATTTACTCTCATCCCCTAAACACCTACATGTCTGTAGACCTCCTGGGAGAGCAAAACAGGAGCATCTAAAACAAACATTTAGACATAAAATATATGAGTACAGGACAACTAGGCATTTTTACAGGTTGATAGAAATTAAAAAATGAAAGTAGGTGAGATCTTAGGGAGGAACCTATAAAAACATTCCACCTTAACCTGTCATACCTTCTGCTGCTAATTCTTTCCATCTTTCTTTGTTTGCTTGAATGATCTTCATCAAGTTGTCCTTGAAGCCCCTTAGGTCTACAGTTGCTAGAGAATTTTCTGCGTGAGTCCCTCCATCACCTGTACTTTTAAACCCAGGTCGTCTTTGTGCTTCAGGGTTGCTTACTGCTCCCAAACTATTTTGGCTGGACAAGGGAAGAAAACCCAAATTATAAACACAGTCATGCAATTTTAAAAATAAACAGCTCACGTCAATCAAGTTGCTTAGGAACTAACTCGAAAAAACATTTTTTACCAGAGTGTGCCTAAGATACAAGATGTCTTGCTGACCATTTTCCATGGAATTCTTGAAAAAAAAGTGACAGCTGAAAATACATTACTTGTAATCCAATTCTTAAAAGAATGTTTATGCAGCCACACTTAGCTGTGTTTTTGAATGGTGAATGGTATCTTTGGGTCTCACAGGAGAGACTTACTTGTGAAGGAGTGTGTAAACAAACTTTTTATCAGTAATACCTTAGTTTAGTACTGTTCCCCAAAACACTAGGAACACCATCATAAATACCTCCTTCTAGTAACTTCTACTGGCTTCTAGTAAGCAAAATATAGGAAAGAGCTAGGTTCACCCTTTTTACTGGAATCTAACTAACGCTCAGCAAATGAAAAATTGCCTTGCAGAGTTATCATTTAGTAACCTCAGTGAAAGCCCAAATTACAGTTTTAAAATGAAATAAAAATCTGATAACAGAGGCAGTATTTGTAAAGGCAGTATCTGATTATGCATTCAGCAAGGAGTCACTCAGATTACACTGCCATAGCTACTTTGCCTTATAGGTACAGGAATTTCATTAACCTATTGCAAATATTATATTAAAGATTGTAGAAATAAATTTCATGGTTTGTATGTGTTTATTCTGATAATTATTGGGGTTTTACCTTTTTATATGTACAATTGTTCAGTGAATGGGGTAAAATAGCACATTGCAAATACAATGCAGCCCCACAGGGTGGCAATACTGCACAGCTGTTCATTACCTCCCCAACTTTAAATAACAGAGTACTCTGAGGATCACATTATGGGTATTATGTGAGCTTATGCTAGTTCAATAACAAAGCAGTGTATTCATACCTGGGGGTCCCAAATGCAGGACTTTCAGATTTTGTCGCTTCCTCTATAAGAGGCATAACAATTTTCTCCATTGAATCAGTAAGAAGAGAAAATGTTGGTTCTACTATGAAATCAATGAAACCTAAAAAAGAAAAAGAGAGAAAATCAGGTTTTAGACTTCCACAAGTCTCAAATCTAAAAATTAATACTTGCTATTGGGCTGATTTTCTAACTGTAGTCCCAGTTCAATATAATAGATACTGCCAGCATAATCTTGAAGAAAAAAGCACAACTGAAACAAAAAACACTTGAAGCTGTATAGATATAAGTAGATATTAATAATTAAAGTTTCCCATTCTTTTTCCTTGTAAATTTTATGCACTGCAGAACACACCTACCATTTGAAATGAGTATTAATTATTGGATAGAAGGGAAGCTACTGTTGAGCCAGAGTGCTACAAGTCATGCTGTCTCTTACCATTTGGAGCTTCTTGCCAAGGAGTTAATATTTCAAATTGCTGTTTATTATTCTGTGGAGGTAAAGTGTTATTTCACAGTGTGTAGGAGGGTTCTGTCAAATCAGTGAAGAGAACAAGTAATATCCTTAGGAGACAGCATTCATCCCACAGTTCTGAGATGTCAGCTCTGAACAATGTCTTTTACATTCTAAAGTGCTCATCACGGTGTGGAATGACACAGTGAGAGAATGAAGCATTATTCTCTACTGAGCACTTAACAGAAAAAATATGTTAAAACATGAGTGAGCAATGGATTTCCAGATGTCTTCATGCTCCAATCATGCAACACAGCATGAAGGTGAGCAACAGGGATTCAGTCTAGGATTCAGCTTTTTCTCCTGCAGTAGATAGGATGCTCAAGCATTTGGGCTTGAAACTTGCAGTGAAATGGAATAAAGGATACGTAAAGTCACAAAATGCAATGGTCCTTGTCAACTCAGGGAGGCTTTACCCTCTGTAGTTTGACCCTGAGACACTGACAGGCTTACTTGCAGGCCAGAGAGCTGATTTATTAATTAGCTTTAAGTTGAGATGCATCTACAAACTGGTACTTTCAGATTATAATAGAGTGATTATTCAGATTATAATATGTGGGTTCTTGAGCAAGAGATAAGCAGTTTGAGGACATGATCTGCCAGACTCTAAAGTGTGTACAGTAGAAGCTGGGCTCATGTCCAGTACCTTGGTTAATCCCTCTCCTACCCCTCCCTCACATATGGTGAAATTACATCATGTTCATTTGAGACCAGCACCATTCCACTGTAAAAGCACATGAGTTTGCACTGATAGGTACAAAGAAATACCTTCCATATGATGGAATTTTGAATATTTAAAATTCAAAATGGGTAAATGAAATGTCCTTGTGAATTTACATGCTCCTGCACAGACAAAAAACAAAATAAAAACACAGTTTGTCATTACCTATTTGAGACTGAGCTACCAAAGTGGACTTGCGGTCACAAAGTGGAGAAAATTGAAGACCTAAAGCAGCCTCCTTGTCTCCCTGTAAACAACAATGTTTAATATTATAAGCATATATTTGATGGAGGGACAGAGAGACAAAGGAATCTGAATATTCTTAGTATTTATTCAACAGATCACTTCATTAATTTACATTCCTAAATAAAAACAAGTCAGAGACAAATCTTCAAATCTTCAAATTTTGATTAAGAGTCTAAATTCAGACTTTTGGCAACTTTAATGTAAAGAAACTTACTGCAATCAAGTTCTCCTCAACAGCAAGGTATCTGCCAATGACATTTAAAATACATGAAGTCCTTGTATTTACAAATTAGTTCTGCTTATCCCAGATATAATGGGACTAGAGACACTTAAACATGTTTGTAATAGTATGCCAAATGCTAAGTGTTTCCTTCTTTGACATTCATTCATTCAGCATGTAAAAATCCTTCAATTGATTTACTCAGGTCAAGTGTATGAACTGACTTGAACTTATTCTCACTAGCAGGCATCTCTCTGCTTCTGAAGCCACAAAAAACACAAAGTCCATTTCATTGCAAGGACAGTTTGTACAACCTAGCTCTGAAATCTTTCAGCACTTAGCAGATTAGAAGACTCTTTTTTGTTGCAACAGTCTTAACAGACAGGAGGGTGTATCTCCATTTTCAGCATGGTAGACCAACTGATTTGCAAAACCTCAAAAAGAAAGTCCAGTGGCACAAAAAAAAATAAAATAGACATCCGAAGAGACATCTTTCAAAGGAGGTTATAATTTTTGTTGCTGGACAAACCTGGCTCCCAGAAGTACTGACATTACAGATATAGGAAAACCAAGTCTTGCAAGTCAAATAAAACTTTATCTTGGTCATGGAGAGTGCTGTTAAATGATCATTCAGTGGGGAGCACTATATGAAAATACCATCCTCCCAAGGAGAACTGGGAAAACAGAAACTGATGAGTGAAGGGGGCAGTATCAACCTTCCTTAATATTTTTATCATGTATCACTGAAGTATATTTGAGAAAGGTTTAGAACCATAAAAGCAGTAAAACCAATCCAGCCACAGGAACAGATGCAGCTCGCAGATTGCATTTCATGTGGAAGTGGAGAGCTTTATCACCAAGGCCATTAAATTTTATATTCAAGTGTTAATAATTTGAACTCAGAGTGTGGAAGAATACATCAACACTTGCTACTAGGAGCAGGGGGAGAGGCATCTCCATGTAAATACAGGGGTCAGATTGTAATATCATATAAACTAGAGTAGTTCTAACTATTTCAGCCATGGTTGAATACAGGATTTCTAAAGTAATATTAATTTTGCAATCTTCTTATCTAAAGATATTAAAAAAGAGAAAATTCCACACTAAAAATGGATGAGTTTGGTTTTTTTTTTGTTTTCAAGTAGCTCTTTACCCCAATTATTAACTACTTTGCAATCAACAAAATATTAATTAATACTTAAATGTCATTTAAGTCTAAGACTACTCTAAATTGTAATAATGGACACAGCACTGATATTTAAACCAGTCATTAGAATTTAATGAGATTTAAAAACATGATACAAATCAAACAGTAAAAAAAAATCTTTATCCAGGTCCTGGACTCACTTTTAACTCTCTTTTAGTGTCTCTGGATCTATTCAGACTGAGAGTAGAGTGCTATAGTTACTTGAACTATGCATCTTTACTTAGAAGGATTTGAGATGGGTGACTGTACTTCTATTTTAAACAAGTAACTCAGATTTTCCTTGGTATTGCAATAAACTTTTGGTAGCTGTTGCTTTTAAACTTAAAGTGTTCTTGTGTTTTTTTTCCTGAAGTTACCACTGGCACATATTTTAGCCATTAGCTGCAGTTAACAAAGATTTTGTTAAGGTGAATGTTCATTTTCTTGCTGGTGCTCACTACTTTGAAAGCTGCCTGTAAAAGCACTGGATTTGCATCAGCTGTTTCAACATCTACTGCTTTCCCCATAAAGCACAGAAGTAGTTGAATTACTACCTTTAAAGAAAAGAAGACGAGGAATTAAGGGGTTTCGTATACATTTGGACTACTTCGTCTTGGCTGGAACAGCTTTGGAAATCCCAGAGATTTCTATCACAGGCTCAGATGAACAGACCAGAGGATGCCCAACAGGCCAGTGCATCAAGAAAGCAGGAGACCTACTGTGTCTGCACTGCTCAGTGCATTTATATATGTGCTGATACTTCATCACACTTTAAAAGTGCTGGACTACTGCACACACACTGTCCTTAGCAGTGTGGAAAAAAAAATCTGTTTCTGATACACTCCCCTGCAGCCTGGAAGAACTTCATATTTTAAACTGCTGAGTTGCATGCTAATGTACATTTTTACTTGCTCTACTGTTAAATGCCCTCTCAAGTTTTTGAGCAGCTTCTTTGGGATCCAGTTACTTCTAATGAATGGATAAAGGAATAACTGGTTCATTAATTAGCTGGTCCTGTGCATTCAGTGAATAGTGTGGTACTGTTTACTGCTCATGCTACCTCCACATGGCTGGATATATTGTCTCACTGTCCCATGGGCCCTGTCTACTCTGTCTCTCTGTGCCTAAAATGTTCTTACAGTTGGCATTTTATGACCTTTTTCTTGGGCAATCTGCTCCTTCTTTTTGCTCTCAAGTTCAAAATCCTCAAAATTTCCCTTGACAGAAGCAGACACAAACTCATGACTGCTCATTATTTCCAGAATACTCAGTCCATTCATTATTTATATTAAGGCACCAGCTCTCCAGTCTGCCTCCCCAGTGCAAAGCCCAGAGTCAAGGATGCCCTGATGCTCCCTACCGAGAATTCATATGAAGAATCTCCAGGACCTGAGCAGGAACCTTATATGGCAGATGGGTCTAGCAACTTCATGGTTTAAAATACTTTCCCTTTTATTCGCTGGTCCCTTTTTCCAGTGTGACACTTCTGATTTGAAAATGTCAACATATAGCAAACTTGAGACAATCAAGCTGAACAAGACATACGCTGTTCCCTGATCTGCATTAACCCTTTTTAAAATCTGTGAATAACTCTAGAAATTTTCATCTGGGCTTTGATTATCAATTGTACTTCAGTAACTGTTACGCCAACAATGTGCATGGTTCCAAATACTGATTACAGGGAGAGTATTTTCCCTCTGGAGAAATCTTTTTTTGTTTCACCTGCTGAGGTGAGTCAAAAATGACAGCAGTGACACCATCATCTACTGGATTTTCTCTTGGAATTCAGTACCTCACAGACACAAAAAGGCTTTTACAATGGTGTGTCTTCATTTTTGGTTTAGGGTATATGTTCACAGAACTAACAGGATGGTACTGTTTAGCCTCTGGCTTTGGATCAGGCTGTTATGAAAGGGACACTTTCAGATCTGTGTGGCATATGCATGGCAAATACTAGCAAGGAAAAGAAATAGAAGGGCTTTCTGAAATGTGGAATGGAGTCAACTTTTTGTCTTCTTTGCTGAACACGAATTCTTCCTATTTTCTCTCATCTTACCCTTCTGGTGCTTCTTTATAATTCAAAGCATATATAGATCTCTGTCTACAGAATGAAAACAGCTTGACAAGTTATATTATAATTGAAAGAAAAAAAAAAGCCACTACAACACTCAGAATACTGATATCAGCTGAAATAGATAGAGAGCTATAACCATTTTGTCTTATTCACACACATAAAAGTTGAATTAATGTCAGTGGTATGTATGAAGAACAAAGTATATATATACTACTGACTACACTTGTCAATCACAACCAACAGTAACCTTGCTGGTAGACTTTAGAAAATATTCAATCATGTAACCATTGCTTCCTGAACTAGATTTATTAAAGGATTTTAAAAATGGCACCTGTCGAAAAAATTCTTCCATCAGGGCCATGGTCCACCGGTAGTGCAGTTCCCAGGATTTTGCTGGATGGCTTATGTCTGCTGCATGTAGAATCAAAGACATGGCTTTGGCTTTGTCTACCCTGTCAATTCAAGGACATGCTCCAATTATCTCAAAACAAAAGCAACTATTTAAATTCTTTTCTTGAATATGAGCTCATTGAAAGACTACAGATAATGAACAGAATGGAAAATAACCTACCCCTGTGCCTGCTGTAGAGTGTGTCGCATTGTTTTAATTTGCTGAAAATGACCCGACATATCTGTAGACAAGACCATCTCAATGACCAAGCTACGCAACTCCCTACGAATAATTAAAAGCAAAATGACTGATTAAAATTCATTTATTCTATGTATGGTACATTTGTTTAAGCAGTATTTGTTAATTTATAACTTTCAAAACAACATCATGAGGTTTATCACGTTTTAAAAAGTATTTAAATAAATTATTAACGACTTGAACATTGTATCCTAAAGGGATTCTGTGAAAGCAATGTACCTCAGAAAATGTACTCTGCAGTCATTATTTCAGAGTCACACTGCTTTGTAAATCCTATTTCCTAGTGCATAAACTAATATTACATGCAGTTCTCTCACCCGTTATAAGTAATTCCTTATTTTTTCCAGCAGCAGAGTATTCAAAATACAAGTTGTCCTCTGGGCTTACCACCACACAACAGGATACGTTTTACTGCCCTCATATTAGTGAAAAGTGTGCATAACACTAAACCTAGGAAGAAGGCTGTGGAAACACTCAGAAGTGTCAGAAGAAACACTTAGAAGAGCAAGTGGTAGTACTCCTTAAATACCATCAATATGACACCAATATAAGATCGTTATGACAAACTACCTTTCATTTCAAAAGTATTTTAATACCTACTTAATGAATCAGAACAAGTTTGGGATTAATAATTTAATCTTAAGGATGTGTGAGTATCAAATACAACAGTAAAATTCTACTTTAGTCATTCTCACTGATCTTTCATATTGTATTCATATGCTTGATTTAAGTAAATTAAAAAATGCATGTTTTTTCAAAAGACTGTGCTTTAAAGAGGTAATTTGCAGTTTTCTTTAGGGCTGTTAGAATACTTTGTTATAAAAACTATCAAGACTTCTTTTGATCCCAATTAATTACATATTTAAGCAGATATTTGCTGCTGATTTTTATGTATATATTCCTGATTTGCTTTAATGTAACTGGATAAAGACTCAATGCTCTCACTTCTACTCAGTAATATGCAGCCATAGCAACTTGTGTTTAGAAAATGCCTTACCTAATCTGACCTCATAATAAGATACTAATTATTTTGCATCCCAACTGTTCCTCCTCCACATTGCTTTGAAAATGTACCCTTCAAAAACAATCAAACCCATTGAAAAAATAAAAGGAAAACAAACAAACAAAAAACCCCAGCTAACACTACAAGATAAATGAGGGCTCTGCATTGTTAAACCCTGCTGGTTTTAAGACTGAGATAATTATCACTTCTCCTTCCCATGGGAGATTTTCTTAGGAACTTTCAATGTCTGAACTTTTTAGAGTAAGCAGAAATAAGTTCACCCCTACTCAAAAGACACCTCACCCCTACTACACAAGACACACACAGAGAAGCAAAACCACAGTTTATTCATATTGTCATGGCAGCAGGGAAAAAACCCTAATTATTACCTACAACATCTGAATAAGGATCAAACAGTATGGCACTGTCCTGTCACACACTCCTGAAGATTTCAGGCCTCTAAAAATCTGCTTAACAGCAAGAGAGACTTCTGCAGTTGTTAACTGCCTGTGCCCACCATAATTAGAGGACAGAAAATTGAAACCTGGTGGGGAAATGGTAGGTAAAGCTCTGCTGGAGCTACAAACACTTCATCTGCTATCATTGCGTAGAAGATTAATCTTGGACTGATCCCATTACTACATTGCTCCCTAGGGGAAAAAAAGACAGTCTCAACTACCTACATCTCCCTACATCGTGGGAGACCTCAGCTGGTCTCATAGGTAACTCCTGGACAGAAATCTCTCCCAATCCTCATTAGGCAGTCCCCAGCTACAAGCCTCAGGATAACACAGGAACGTGCTACCACGGCAAAAAGACGCGTAGATGTTATCATACTGTGAAGGGAAGTGGTACCAATATTCACATACAGCACGTGGCAAACCTTCAGGCCCAAAATCAGATTTCAGGGTTTGAGTCTACCATCTCCACTTTACTTAAGTAAACTGTCATGTTCTGTGCTGGCATCCTTTCTCAACCCTCGCACAGCCATAAGTCCTATGGATAGGACACTGTAAAAAACCATAGATGCAAGACTATGTGAAAAAATTACATGAACAATGTCGCTATCTGAGGGGTCTCCTAGCTAGAGATCACCCACAGACAGGACATTCCAGTTGGTGGTTCGAGTTCTTGTTCTTCCCTTTCTCTCTTTCTCTTCCCAGCTGGAGCACCCAGGGAGACGCAGAAGCTGTTTTCTGAGGTTTTCAAGGTTGTTTATTCTTTCTTATCTAAGGAATTTTCTCTCTAAGTTAGAGCAGTCTGTCTTACAAGCTGGTCCAGGGCACACTCTCTGCTGAGANGCAGTCCCCAGCTACAAGCCTCAGGATAACACAGGAACGTGCTACCACGGCAAAAAGACGCGTAGATGTTATCATACTGTGAAGGGAAGTGGTACCAATATTCACATACAGCACATGGCAAACCTTCAGGCCCAAAATCAGAAGATTTCAGGGTTTCAGTCTACCATCTCCACTTTACTTAAGTAAAATGTCATGTTCTGTGCTGGCATCCTTTCTCAACCCTCCCACAGCCATACGTCCTATGGATAGGACACTGTAAAAAACCATAGATGCAAGACTATGTGAAAAAATTACATGAACAATGTCGCTCTCTGAGGGGTCTCCTAGCTAGAGACCACCCACAGACAGGACATTCCAGTTGGTGGTTCGAGTTCTTGTTCTTCCCTTTCTCTCTTTCTCTTCCCAGCTGGAGCACCCAGGGAGACGCAGAAGCTGTTTTCTGAGGTTTTCAAGGTTGTTTATTCTTTCTTATCTAAGGAATTTTCTAAGTTAGAGCAGTCTGTCTTACAAGCTGGTCCAGGGCACACTCTGCTGAGAGGGAAGGTCTTATCATTTTATACCATAAACTACGTAATATAATATTTACTGTTAATTTCCAGTCCGTGACCCTTACATTACATTGTCCAGTTCTCTGACAAACCAATCCAGAAATGCCACCCTGACTCAAAGATGGATGGCAAGAAGGAGAAGAAGAAATAACATACCACGTGTAAAAATCCTCCATCTTAACTCTTAAGCTTCTTATCATAATAATGTCACAAACTCATATTTCTACCTTTTAACAATCTAATTTATACTCTAATTATCTTTTGCAACTCATAATTCTTCCTGCAATGATGGTAATCCTTTTTCAGGAAGCCAGGGGAACACCCTGGACTCCAACAGAACAATGCTGTAATAAAGAGACAAGGAATTGCACATGAATTTCTTGAAAAATTAGTTAGCCAATAAATAGAAACTAGCTTTACCTGGATTTCTCCATGACAAAGACATTTAGTCAGCTGGAAACTAATAAAAAAATGCAGGAACAGAATAAGATGAGCAAAAGCAAGGTGGGAACTGAAGACATAAGCCTCATCTTCAAGTTACAGGAATCCTCGGACAGAAGAATCTCAAGGGACTTTGTTAAACAATGGTGTTCATTCTGCATTATATGTAATATATACTGTTATATTTTTCTTTTTTTTTTCTTTTTTGTATAATCAGGCAATATATCACTGTATGCCTTATAACTGCGATGGTTTGAGACATTAACACTGCCCCACCACCTACAAAAACATTACACAAGGGGTGCTGGAACACTGGAAACATGGTAAATCAAAGCAGAAAGGGGGACAAACGAGGATCCCTCTATAGTTATTTAAGGGCATTAAGTGAAAGAAACAAAACAATATCAAAGAGTGGAACTAATTTTCAGAGCCAAGAAAAAAACTGAAAAATTGCTATGAATGTCACACGCATTATCCACAAAGGACATCATCCTCAGAATGCTGGCAGTGTTCCTCAGTTCAGACTAGAAGCCTAAATTTTAAACTTAATTGAAGTTGGCAGTTTATTAACACATTTATCTTCTCAAAGTTAACCTGTAGAAGAGAAAATGGAGTACTATAAAGTAATTTCAGTCATTTTGCTTCATCTTGCTAGAATAATTAGCAGAACCTCAGTTTAAATAGTCAGCAGTGTTAAATTTGAAAAATGAAATAGCTGCAACTAAAGAAAATAGAGATGACAGAAGTAAAGAAATTAATCAGTGCCAGAAAGTACATTAAAAAGTTGAACAGATTATCATTTCAATTTACTGCCAACTTGATTCAGTGCAACCTTCAAAAGTGTTAGTTTAAAAGCATGAATTTCAGTATAGATCCAAGAAGCTCGCTCAAATAATAATAATAAAATTGAAGAGTCTCTGTTAAGTGGCTACCACATCCACCATTGCACCAATGAAATGACAGGGTAACAGGATTTCTGGATATTAGAAATGAATACCAGGAAACTGTCATTTCCATGACTGACCCTCCAAATTGAAGTATCACACTGCAACAGGTTGTGCAGGTTGGCACAGACCAGCACTTTGGAATTTACTGCTTGCTTCAAAGTACAGACTGTAATTGTTGAGCTAAGTGACGAAACACGGAACTGAATGTCCCAGTTTAGCTTCATGAGCTTATTAGTCAATTAATACATTTCTTCTACATTTTACTGGATATGCCCGAAAAGAGATGATAAATTCTACCTTTCTCTGGTTGCCAAATCTCGCCAGCTTCAAACTGCCTGCATATAAAAGAATTTGTGTAGCCACTCTATACGAGCAAAATTTGCAAAACTAAAAATCTTCTAGGAAAACATAACTGGGTTACAGTAAGAAGAGATTGAAAACTAAGTGCAAACATACCCACTGTGTGATTGAGCAAGTTCCAAAAGAATGTGGCAGTTTATCACAGGTTCAAAAACCACAGAGAAATAAAATGCAACGAAAGATAGAGAAAATGGTCCACAACTGAACTGGACAAAGGATTGTGGGAAGACCTGCCTAAACAATCTGTGCAGAGAAGAGTGTGCTTCAGAAATGGGAATAGTCTATCACATTCCCCCCTTTATTTTATTTGTAGTCCACCAGAGCAGCATATATGAACATCACAACCTGGAAATCACAGATTCTTCTTTCCACTAGCAAATATTTGGGTTTCATCATATTATTCTTTTCCTCAATGTCATAACAAAAGGAAATGACTGGGATAAACTGTAGTAGCTGGCAGCCAGATTTCTATCAGCTGGAGCCACTGTATGTTGGTGCAGAGATTCCCAGACTATACTAATTTATGGTGGTCTCCAGTGATGAAGAAGCCAGGATTGGGGATGAACAGAAGTGTTTTCAAGCCATCCTTGGAACACTCCTGGATTGAAATTCAGCTGAAGAATTTCAGTATTCTCAGAAGCAACCTCTGGTAGGATGAAATATGTAACAACACCACTTCAAAAAAACATACTCAAGGTAACATGTCTGAAGATTTGAAAGTAATTTTCTCTCTAAAACTATGGTTTTAAAAGATAGAACATGAGTTTTTGATGACTGTGTACTGGCACAATACACAATAATCTTCTCCATACTCAATAGTTAGGACAAGCAAAAATAAGGTCACAGAGACCTATCAGCCCCAAAATTATCAGGCCCAAAATAGTTTTAAGAAGAGCAAGGCTGGCTCTTGTTGCCATTGAAAATCAAAGTGTGTAGATTTAATTGTAAACTTCATTGATATCAAGGAAGTTTACAATTTACTTCTGGAGAAATTTCTCCAAAAGTACATGTAGAACACAAACCTTCTAATAACTAAATCTAAGTGAGTATCCTCTAAGAAGAATTCTTTTAAAAGAACTGAAAAGTGTACTCTTCCTCTCCCACTTTATATTAAACAAAAAATTATAAATGTTTTTAATATTTTTTTAAAACAGGTACAGAATAATAATTTATTGAAATCCAGAAGGGCCAGCAGACTTACATTCAATAAATGCTTTATTTATGGGTTTTCTCATCATGTAAATTAGTAAATCATGTAAATCTACCACATAAAACAGTCCATCTGTAAAAATGTACCTCAGCAAACTTTGACCTGATGTTCACATATTCCTTCATAAATGTATAATTTTGTGAAAATACAAATAAAGCAGAGTTTAGCTTTATTCATGGTAGCATCATTCACAGTGGGAGGTTTTCCCCAGCAGAACATATCTCTCTGAACTTCACAGTCCACCTGTCTGCAATGGTTTTTTTTAGGGCTGCTGAATAATATCTATCTTTACAGAAACACATGGAAGAATCATATTTTAAATACAATATGTAGCCATCAACGATATACAAAGATAACATTTCCTTTTTTATAAGGGAGTCTTAATCTAACACTTGAATTTTAGCCTTACAGGTCTTATTATCTGTGATAAATCAATTATGATGCTTATTTTTTCAGCTGGCCAAATTTTCTTCAGGAATTACACTAAAAATTAAGAAGAGAAAGAAATTTCTGTAGCACTTCTGGGCCTTTATTATTTTTGGACTGTCCACACAATTAATTTTTTAATGCTTAACCAAGACGTGACCATGCTGAAATCCCAAGAGCAGTAGTGCTCAAGCTGGCAGCGGAGTGTGACTCTGCACTGTGATTTCAGCCCATTGGTTATATTGGACAAAGACAACCCAGCTCTGGCAGCATTGTGGTTTTCCTAAAGAGCTATCTCACCTGAGACTCTGCCCACACACTCCGTCTCTGTGCCTCATAAATGCACAACTTCACTTGGAAAATTATCCGGAGTCTCCCAGACAGTACTCCCAAACACTACAGCAGCCTTCCCTAGGCTCTAAATATCCATTACTCTTTCCACTGCCAACTTCCTGTAATCTGAACTCTTAAAATAGACTCTACAGGGAAGGCCTGGTGGTTTTCATTATTTTTAAATACTGGAAGTATTTTTGAATGTCACAGCAAGTCTTACCTCCAGTCATCTTTGTTTAGATTAGCCAGGATGTTCATCTCCTCTTCCTGCATGAGTCTATAAGCAGCACTTACATGATGATTTTCAAGAACAGAACGATCATTGTACAATATAGCAACATCTGACCTAGAGTGGGGAAAAAGAGGCAGATTTTGTAATAGTGTTCCAGTGCTGGCACTGGGAAAGGTAGGACTATGAGTTCTCTATGAGAAATATTGACTGTATACACATACATAGATATAGATATATCAAATTATGCTTATTTGTTCCTACTGTATCAAATACCAATATATTTTCCATCTTAAATACATTAAAAATTATCATTATACCATTTTGTACTGTTTTTGAGAAAGTCATATTCTAAAATGTGTGATTTTTATTGATATGACCTAACTGTGGCAAAAACATGTGAGATCTTTGAACTTTTGACTGTAGATAGGATTGCAGAACATCAGAAGTGCTCTAATTAGGCTACAAGAGTAGACTTTCATGGTAGAACCATTTAAAATGCAATGTGTTCACCAACAGCAGGGCTCCACACATAGCATGGGTATTAAGAAGTTACTCTCCCTGCTCTGAGAGACGTGCTTTGGCCCATCCTACTCATTATCAAAAGAGGCTGTAAATAATAAAGTATTAAAAAGTTTAAATTTCACGTGTTTTAAACAGCCACCATCTTTTCTCAGAAAAACAGAGAAACCTCATTACAGTGGGATAGTCAAGATGCTAAGCTGCAATTTGGAAGCACTCAAGTGCTTTCTAAAAACAGACCCCTACCATAATGTTAGCACACTTAACAATATCTTTTCCCTCTTAATCAAAAACTAATGTACAATTCCAACATTATACTGAGACATTCACAGATTTTTATGTGGTGTGGATTTATCATACTTAGCTTCAAACATCATTAGTTCTCGGGGAATTTGTTTCTCCAAGACCTGATCTGACCTGTTGGCAATCTCAGCAGTCACCTCTCTGCTGCAATCTTGTTCTGATAAAACTATTCCTGAATATTTCAATTTGGTCCAGTGACAAGTCTGTACTAGAAGAAAGGTGTGTTGATTCAGCTGTGCAGCTTACTCTGACATAAATAAGCTAAATTCAACATCTTGTTCTGTTGAGCATCAGTATATATTGTCATGTGCAGTATTAAGGAATCTAAATAACTAAAATAGGATTGGAAACATTATCTAGAGGGGAGAAACCACAGCCAACCTAAATAATCAATATGTTTACATCTATAATCTAACTAAAATCATGAGAAAATCTGTGTTATGCCAATCACATATGTTTATGAAGCACACTTTGATCAACACAGCTACTTATGACTACGTTTAAGCACTGCTAAGATTTGCGAAGATTTTGGCAGCCATTCCATCAGCTTTCCTCAGGCAAAAGACACTTGGAATCACAGTCTGGGATGCCACATCAGGGCCAAGTTACACAAGGAGAGAAGAATGAGCTATATCCCATAACAAATACCTGTTTGCAAGTATGCTGAAGTAGAACTCAAATGCTATCAGCTTAATTAGTTTTCCACTCTTGCAGTACTTCATAGCAAAATATTAAGGACAAAAATAGAAAACTAATATAAACTTGGAACTACAAACTGAAGTTTATTTTTAGCCAAACTATGCTGAAGGAGAAAAGAATGGTGTCCTTATTTCAGCTGCAAATCTAGCATTTTTTGTTACTTAAAGCCACATCTTGGAGAAAAATTATGTTACAGATTTAATTTAAATGTCATCATTGGGCAATTGATCCATATTAGTAAGTGTGAGGACGCTTGTGTTCAAAGTAATAACATTTCTAGCACTGAGCTCTTTTGCTAGAATATGCCAGTGCAGTGCTATGCTGATTTTATTTTTTAAAAGGTAGCTAAAGGAAACTCCTCAACTGAGGATACTAAAAACAATGTATAGCTTAGTGTAAGAGAAAAATAAGATGGTTTGTACTAGTTTAAGTATCAGATGTACCATTTTTCACTCAGTAATGGATTGGTCATGGATTTTCCTTTGACAAAATGAAAATATTTTAAGGGAGAGAACTATATGCTGTTGCACAGGAACAGCCACTAGAATGACATGCTGCACCTTCAGGAGAGCACAGCCAGCCTAACTTTCAAACTCGATTCCTTTCTAGATTTCTTTTTCATATCTACTGCAGTTGCTTTCAAAACATTCTAGGAGATGGCTCATGGTAGGTATTTCTAAAGCTATACTTGAAAGTCTCTCCCTCTGAACCAGGACCCTCTAAGTTTAATATACAAAGTGAAACAAAGTGTGAGCACATTGCTGTAAGTGATGAGGCATTTTGATGGGGATACAGCAGTCACTAGTATCCGAATTTAAGCGAGCAAATAGAGGCGTGAGGGGATTGGAAATCCATGTTATGCATGTTCTGTCTTTTCAAATTTTGTCCTGAGATATCAGCTCCAAAATGGAATTATTTCAGACATTATGGAGATATCTTATTACTTTTCCCCAGTTTTGATCATGTGACTGATCCCATTAACTGGACAGAAGTTGAGGTAGCAATTTGTAAAACCAGGACTGACCTGGCTACTTCCTGGCTTTATTAGTAAGAGTTATGAACCAGTTCAGAAATGAACTGAATGAACTGCAAACTCCAGATATGAATCTTAGGAGACTGCATCACTTACCTTGTCTGAATATGAAAATTGTTTGTGGTCCCAGTGTGTTCATAGTCATGGACGGCAGCTGCAAAGATCATTGCTAAAATTTCCAGTTCTGTGAGCCAGTGCTGGTAAATAAAAAACAAATCATAGTCACATTTTCGATAACAGCCTAACTCAGGTTAAACCCTACAGTATTGAAAATGTTTTGCATTACTTTTGACTTAAATAAACTTTCCTTCTGTCATACACCAGATAACTATATATCCATAACTCTTCAGTACAAGATGATAAAATAAGTCCTTATGATTTCCCTGAGACCAAGTCAACATCCTCATGGTCACTAGCAAAGTAAATATTGGCAGTCAAAAATATAGGAAGTTATCAAAAGAATTACACAGTTCGCTTCACAACTACTTTGTGTATCTAATCAGTTAGTCCACACATGGCACTTGCCAAATTATGGTATATTAATCTAAAAAAATATTATATGAAGTTTAGGTTATAACTGGTCTTTTAGTAAACTATATATACAGTTAATTATAAATTGAAGGTACAAAATTAGCATTATCTATATTTTACCAGTGTACATAGCACTAAAATTAGGCCCATGGGAGATTTTTCTGCTCTAAATTTTATCATACTTTGTACTGATTAAAAACAAAAAAAAGCATAAGGCTAGTATACAGTTACACAGAACAAAAGGTAATGCAGGTCATGTATACAAAATAATACAGACCCTGGAGTTTTGAGCCCTCTTATAACTCTTGCTAAATGAAGCTGTTCTGTATTGCTCAATTTGTGAAATAACATCTGTTCTTTCAAGTTCTATTTCTTGAATGACAAAAAGTCCTTGAGGAAAAATCTTACTCCATCTGAAGATGGGGGCAGAAAAATCATATGATAATTAACCCCCACAGTCATAGGACTGATATTAAGTCGAATGCAAGTCAAGCATTTCCATACATATTTCAGATGGTTTTGGTGTACAAGTGAGCTTCTGTACTAAAGGATCAAAGAATGATCTCAACTTCATGCACCCGAATATGCACGTACGTGAGTATGAATGGATATGAAATGTATAAGCTGCCAGACGTAGTCGAAGTTGCCAATAGCAGTTCTTCTTTCAAAGAAGAAGAAAGGAAACAGTCAAGATTCATTAGCAATGTGAGAATAATTTAATAGGTCATTCAGTGACAAAATAGGGCTGCTGAGGAACAAGTACTGACTGTTGGTGAAGCAGTATAAGTTTAGAAAGGTCACAGAGGAATGAGAATGTACTGTAAGCAGTTCTAAAAGTGGAAACAATGGCCTTCATCATATTGTGTGTCACAGGAAACCAGGCCATGACCAGTCCTGGCTCTCACAATGTTTTCAACATACCAAACAGAACAGAAACACAGAAAGTGTAACAGAAGCTAAACATAAACTTTTCTTTAGGATGCCTTTTCAAAGGTCAGCTTTTGTAGCAAATAAAATAGCTGCTAGACAATGCATTCATAAGCAGAAGAACATTCCTCACAGACACTATGGGCTACACAGAGACTTCATACATTAATAGAGAAGAGCAAGTATTCCACAAACGCTAGTATAGCCAAAATTGAGATCAGCAACTAAGTCAGAGAACCAGAGAAGTAATTTAGCTAAAGGATTTCTAAGGAAGTAGGAAAAACTCTTACAGAGACAGTTAATAAGCATGTTTCTGAAAGGGAGAGGGGAAAATTAATATCTGGGGGTCTGCAAGACTGAGAAGAGCTGAAACCTGCTTCCCTGCTGAAAGATAGAATGTCTTGTTGGTATCATAGCTAATAAAAATTATGTCTCCTATGGATGTATTATGTATTGCTTTTATGTAAATAGATACATTTCAACTTATGAGTTCTGTTTGAAACTTTTTTTTTATAACGATGGATTAAAAACTGAGTAAGAAATGAAGTCTCACAACGCACTTATTGGCAGTAGAGACATTTTTTCCTTTACTTTGAGCAATACAGGTACGTGGGAGGAGAAAAGGGATGGTGGGAAGATGATCGATGACTCAAAAGTTCTTTACAAGATGTATTCCCTGGGACTTGGATTCTTAAACCTTTATAAAGATGAAAACTTCGTAAACGCAAGCTTGAGTTATACATTGCAGTTGCATCATCTGGGATTTAATCTCTTGGGAAGGTTAATAGACTGTCTGCCATCTGTGATATCTAACATTCTAACACATTGATCTGAGGTGGCTGGATTTTTTTACTTAAGATAGATGCAACTTTTAAAAAATATAATGATTCTTTTATTTCTTTACCAGCAGCTCTGAATATGTCTTATTCTTTACCAGAATCTCTCTAGGGGCTTCTGGAGAACCATAAACTCTGATTAGCCAAATTTTTTTGGCAAATGTGGAAATATAGCTGTTTTCCAGCTTCCTATAAAAGGTGCAAATCATATGACCTCAATAACAGGAATCACGCAAAAGATTTCCTAAACCCCAGGTTTTGGAAACATTTGCTTCAGTATGTGTTTCAGAAATAAACAAGATAGCAACTCTGCAAGATTTGGAGTCAGTACCAGGTCCTTAAGGGACAATGAAAGCACAAAAAACTCAAATTGCAAACCAATCTAAGAAACAAACAAAGTAAAACAAACAAACAAACAAAATTTAAAAAAAAAACCCACAGGTATTTGATCTAGAATTGCATCAGATTTACTCTAATCTGGGTATTTATTAGAAATACAGCAGTTTTAAATAAGCATTGCAATGCACATGCTCTGAAAACTGTTGGCTTGAGAAGCAAACTCCAAATTATGATTGAGTAGGGCACTGGAGGGTTAACCAGGCAACAGGAAAAAAAAAATCCAGCAAGTTAAATAGAACATTTTCAAGATACTGATGCTTTCTCAAATTGCAAGTGACATTTGGGAGAGAAATACTTTGCAAGCTGCAGAATCACTAGGCCTTCTTTCAAACACTGATTTCCATAAATGTTCCTTCTGCCTGGCAAGTACATCTGTTTGAAGGCACTCTTGGCTAAGCGGTGTCCTAGTTAGATTTCTTTCCAAGAACTTTCCAGTATCACAGCACCATACAATCATAGAATGGTTAGAGATTAGAATGGACCTTAAAGATCATCTAGTTCCAATCCCCCCTGCCATAGGCAGGGAAATATCACAATTCAATATCATAATTTGGCAGTTGAAATGTGAATAAACCTGGACTAATCTATAGAAATATTTTGTAGCAGTGCTGCAACATTAGTGAGATTTTGCAGCAGTACAGTCTGAACTTTTTTGAAAATAGTTATCCAAATCACATCTAAGGCAGTTAGAAGGTTAAGATGCTGATACTGTAATACTCATGCTGGAAAGGCCTTTCTCACACTCGTGCACACAGTGAAATAGCAGATATTCAAATATTAAACAGATTCCTCTATTCAGTGTTCAGAGATACACCAAGTGTGTTTCGAAGTGGTTTAATCAATGGCTAAATGTCCCAAAATTACTAGGACAGTTCTGGAAGTTGGAATTTTGTCCTAGCATCACAAGGAAAGTCTGAATGTAATTGGTTTTTTTGAAGGGCAGAGTGGCACAGATACAATGGGCCAGAGGGATGTTTACAACAAAACAAAATGTTCCTCCTGGTAAGTTCCTGATCCAGGTATATACTTGCAACAAAGACATGGCTCACATCACTTAACTCTTGCAGTTAATCTAGTATCTTCAAGAATTTTCTTTTACTAAAATATTATTTTGAGAGGTGAATATTGTACACAACAACTTTGGTTTGGACTCCTCTTGGCAAGAACTGTCTAGCCTCTGCTTCAATCTTATCTTGAAGTGCTTTCTCACGAAAACTTCTCAATCTGAAAAGGAATCTTGGCTGGTGAAGACTCCAGGCTTCACTTAAGAAGTACTATTAGAGTTTAAATATAGCTTTTAACACTTACAAGCAAAATACTTCCTTCAAACAGTAGAAAAAAAATGTGCAGTGCCTGGGGAGTTTTTCTTCCCCACCCTGAAGACAAGAACATTTTAAGTGAGGAAAGGCCTAACATAAGTGATTGACTGTCATTTACTGCATATATATAGGAGCAAAAACATCCAGAGTCAGATCTAAATTTTTCCTTTCCAAATTCTTCTGGAATTGTTTCACAGCTTTGCAAACAGAAATCTGACATTATTTCTGCCCAGCAGTTTTGTTTGTTGTTTGTTTTTTGGTTCATCAGGGTTTTTTTAAACTGTATTCACAGTGAAGACAAATTATCAAAAAGCAATTGACAGAAATGCCCATTTTCTTTCAGTTGGTGTTTACTTTTGCCTAGCAAGCTGATAGTGAGGAAAATTCCACTGCTGGTACTAAATTTAAAGTAAGTGTTTAGAAATAAAAATGCTTGCCCAGATTCACTTCAGTTCCCAAACAAATAATTTAAAATATTTGATGTTTCAAGGCAAACACAATAGCCTGGCTACTACAGGCACATAGAGTATGCAAGAGCAGCACTGCAGAAGGTTAAAAACTGAAAGAAAAAGCAGTTTCAGAGTTTAAGGCCAGGCTGGATGGGGCTTTGAGCAGCCTGTCTAGGTGAAGGTGTCCTTTCCTAGGGCAGGATGGTTGGAACCGAGTTGTCTTTAAGGTCCCTTCCAACCCAAGCCATTCCATGATGGTATAATTCTAAGCCTGCACTGATTCAGTACATCTTGCAACAGCCAGGACCTCTGCAGATACTAAAGCTTCCTTGCCTGATCACACCTCCCATGCTCTGATGTGAAAGTAAAAAATTCTCACCTGCCCACTCCTGCAAATCTATCTCATTAAATATGATATAAAATACCTAAATCCAGGCGATGAAAAGCAAAAAGGATTTAAGGATGATTTTTTTCTTCCTCTTTCCCTCTGCACTGAGAGAAGTTCAGCCTGGAAGAACTGTTAAAATGAAATAAAGTTCACAGCCTGAGCAGTAGTTCTCAAATCTCTCTCTGCAAAATTTTAAACTGAGCTTTTTCATTTAGAAAATAAACATGTACACATTAATTCAAAACAGCAGAGTCTGAGAAAAGGAGTAAATTGAACTTCACAATACTTCTTACCATGATGCCAGTGTGAATCATTATGTAATGCACAGTTTGAGTAACGTCAGCTGCATGGATCAAATTGTGATAGGGATTTTTGTATTTGCTGTAACCAACTTCAAGAGCTTCAGCAAAAGAAATAAGATTTGGAACAGGGATCTACAGACAAGAAAACATTAAAATAATTGGGTTTTTTTCCTGCAAGAGCTGCAAAGTAAAGCATGCAATAAATGAATTACAAATAATATACCATGGGATCTAGTGGGCAAATAATAAAAGAGAAGTGTAAAATGTAAAGTTTTGATATCATACATGCACCAGTGAGCCTCCACACAATTTCTGTAGATGTTGTATCACTGTACATACACCATGCACAAAACACTGCAGAGCTATCAACCAAACGGTTTTCAAGGCATGTCTGTCTGCGCCAGGGATGCACAGATTGCATGTATAACACAGGCACAACAGACAGGAGTCTAACAATTGGATTATCTCCTTTTCTTCACAAGGTTTGCTTCAATATCATAGCATGACTTTCCTTCCTCCAGGCAATGTGTGAAGTACAGGCACTATCTGGTCCCACTTATTTTTGCATTGCACTGCTTTGGGCAGGGATAGAGTTAATTTTCTTCACAGTAGCTGGTATGGGTAAATGTTTTGAATTTGTGCTGTAAACAGAGCTGCTAACCCCAGGATGTTTCACTTACTGCTGAGCAGCGACTGCACAGAGTCAAGGCCTTTTCTGCTCCCCATCCCACCCACCCCGGGGTGGCCTGGGGTGCACAAGAAGCTGGGAGGGGACACAGCTGGGACAGCTGGCCCTGCTGACCCAGGGGACAAGCAAGGCTCTACACCCCTCATGGTCAGCACCACCAGGCTGGGGAGCCTGGCTGGGCACTGCTGCCCAGGACTGCCAGGGCAGCGCTCAGCTGCTGCTGAGAAACTGCTTTCATCTGCAGCCTTTCTTCCTGGGTTTTATTTCTCTCCTAAATATTAGTTTTCTATATTATTATTATCACCATCATTATTAAACTGTACATATCTCAACCCACAAGTTTTCTCACTTTTACGCCTTCAATTCTCTTTCCCCCATCCTTCTGGGGAGAGGAGTGAGCAAGTGAGTGGCTGTGTGGTGCTTATTTGCTGCCTGGGGATAAACCACTTCACCCATTTAATGAAATTACATACCCCTTAATAATTTTTTCTTATTTAAAAACCCTGCAACATAAACAATGCGACACATAATGGGCTTAAGTTCACTCTGCCAGTAGCATTGTGTACTTTGTGTCTGTGTCGTAACGGTAGCCCTGGTGTGATTCTGACTTAAAGCAAATAAAACTTGTTGGGAAAAGCTTTTGCCAGCCTAAAATTAAAATATTTAAGAAACTTCAGAGTGAGACAGTCTCTTCAAAAGGAACACAGAGTTTCTGAAGTAAAGAAATTTTGAAACTCTTTTTGGGAGATTTTGAAACTCTTTTTGGAAGATTTTGAAACTGAGAACACTTCCATTTGGTACTATAACAATAAATGTATTATTTTAAACCATTTTTTAATCTCAGCCTTTCAAAGTTGGCTATAAGGACTCCGTGTTGTACAACATAACCCTACAAACACCTTGGAAAAACAATTTTTCTCTTTATATATCCCCTCAGGTTGTTTAGGAGAGGAAGATTCATCTGAAGCCTCTGCACAGTGGTGATCAACATACCATGATCCAGACCATGAAAAGAGTATTTAAGACTAACTACAGTTTTCTGCTTTTTTAGTAATTTTTGGTCTATAAAGGCAGGACACTGCAGGTTCAGACCTCCTGAGTAAATAGTCTGTATATGTAATCTATTTATCTAACACAAATGACATCACAAGGGTCTACATAGCATTTTTTTGTTGCAGAAAAATTTGTGTGTTCTGGGCAAAGTTTCATTTGGTGGAACTATTGGCATTTTTCAATATTTAATTTGCTATATTCCTTGAAATTCTACACTGCATTGTACAATTAAAAAAAACCATTTCAATACTGGTTTTCTTGTATTTTAAATTTGACATATGTATTTTTGCATACATATTTTTGTTTGTGGTTAGTTCCTGACCTTGAAACGGCTCAAAAGATCATATCGGGTTAACAGCTCATACATCATAAATTTCAGACTGTGCTCTCCACTTGCTTCATTAAGGGCAAACACGTCAAAAGACCACTTATCAACATCCTGTAGATGAGGAAAAAAGAAAACAACCAAAAACAAACAAACAAAAAAATTAAGTTTCCATCTACTTGACTAATATTTAGAGGGAAGAGGGTGAGTTTGGTTTTATCATTCAACTCTTTCAAATTCCTAATGTAGATAACACACTAATGGCTACTTCAATATTAATGATGAAAACAATTGTTTCAGTTATAAATAAAATATTTGCAACATGACCAAGGCCACTTTACATGCTTTGAATCAAAGGTCTTTTCAAGTTTAACTTTCTCAGTACAATTGTCTATACAACCTTATGGAGCTGCTCTGAATGCCCACGCCCCTTCAGATAGGCTACTATGCAACATCACTACCACTGATGTCATTAAACATNCTCAAGAAATACCAGTTTTTAATTTCATGCACAGACATAAGAACTCAGCTTACTATAAAATATCATATTTTGGCTGAACTAGACTAATACCTTAAATTTACTGCAAATACTGTACTTGTTCCATAAGCTTCAGCTTCTTTTGTTAGCTCTACCCCAATACTATCTCCTTTTTCTTTCCTAAAAAGGAAACAAATGCTGCTGTCTGAGACGCTGATTACGATACCACTGGGAGCTGATAAAACTGTCTCCCATTTCTATAAGAAGTTGTATATAAATCTCATTCCATTGCTCTAATAGGATCTAAATGAAATCAGAATTAATCATGTTATTTTTGAATTTTTAACTATTATTTTCTCTGTTCTTTGTGCTCAGTTCTGTAGTACTAACTGTGACTAGGGTACATTCAGTAGAAAAATATTCATTTGACCCTAAAAGTCACTAAACATAAATGCAAATATGTTAAAATTCCACCATGATTAAACTTCTTTCACCTTAAATGTGACTATCACTTCTGCTGGATAAGCCAAACCAACCATGCTTGAAGTTTTTCGGTACATCCTAAAAGAACAAATAAAATATTAAGAAATACCAGTTCTTTAAAAACATATTGGAACAATTTATCTCTTTTTCATTTTTCTTTCAGAGTTTGTAAAATAACATGAATCTATTTAAGGGTCTGACCCCAAAGATTTATGTAATCTTTTATGAATTATGAGAAAAGCCCCTTTGCAAGTATATTACTCCTTCATGTTAGAACAGTCTTTGGTACAATTTAGTGTAAATGTTACAAAGCTATTGAGTCCATCCCGAGAATTTTCCAAAGCACAGGAGATTTTACAAATTTAGAGGTTTCATCTGAAATTCTGTATGCAAAAATGGAGTGGCTGCAGAAATCAAAGTGTAAATTCTGGCTCAAAGATTTGCTCCAGGTTCATCCTGCCATTTAAAAGATCTTCAATGGCAGACACTGTGGTTAAATGCAATACTTGCTGTAACAAGAAAACAAAGCTCTCACCTTTCTACAAAAATCCCAGCCTGTACAGCATGCACAATGCTTCGGAATTTGGGCTTTTCCTCAGGTCTCCTCTTCACTATTCCCATTTCTCTCGTGAATGTAGAGGCTAACCAGTCCCGCACTTCCAGCGGGACCGAATCTGACTGGATGTCAGAGAGCTCATCTTCAGTGTCCAAAAGTTTCCTACAGAAAAATTAATACAAGGTAACCAACAAGACCTCGGACCTAACAAGAGGAGTACTGACAGGTGAACAGCTAAAAAACTTGATTTAAAAGGAGCTGAGGTTGACTGTAGGACCAACTGAGCACATCACTAAACGTCTTCTCTGGCAGATTGACTGAGACCAAGGGGAAGCTGTGCACACAGATATCATCTCTCTTTCCAGCTGCTCATCTTCCAGAAGATAAAAGACAACAAAATGCAAATTATTGAACTGAGACAAGAAAAGATTTTTTTAATAAGTTGTCAGAGGAGTGGTGGATTGAAGTGTAATCAATGAGATATAAAATCCCAAGACCTCTAAAACAGTAACTGACAGAAAGTCAGCAGGGTTGCTGCTGTAACTGAGAACACCATTGCTCTATTGATCTGTCCCCTAAAATGGTATAAGAAGTGTTTCGATACTTACATGCAAAAGTAAATGATGCTACATAACAATGATGTGGTGAATGCATGTCAATGAACACCCTGTTCACGGGCTCATCATGCTATTCCAGCACAGTAAAAGCATTAAAGAGAATTAATTCCTTTATTGAAGAGAATTAATTCCTTCTGTGTAGAGATCTGTATTCCTATTGAAGGCAGGGTGAAAAAGTCATAGCAGTAAAGATATTAGACAAGATTGGATTGCAAGTCAGCTTTCACAGTTGTTAGCAGTTCAAAAAGCTAGAAAAGTTATATATAGCTCTTGCAAAATAGAAGAAGTATTAAAAAGAAACTTCACTCCAACGAAAGTGAATTAGAGGTCATCGATTTATTTAGAAGAAGTATGTAACTAAATACTCTCTTTAAACAAACTCAACACTTCCATTCCACACTTCTATAAATCTTTTTCTTGCAGTTATTTGCCCTTATCAGACAGCTGGAGTTTCCAGGAAACAAATCCCTTATTTGGTCTGATAACAATTTTCCCTTCATTCAGTTCTGCAAGAAACCCCAGAGTCAGAATGACCTGCATATATGCAAAGCATGTCACCCTTTCAAAATATTTTCTTGAAAGTGCTACCAATTTAATTGAAGGTGTTATTTGATTGTATAGCTCTACTTCTCTAGAGCTGCCTTTCTGAAACATGGGTGAATAAGGAAAGCTTGAGTGTGGTATAGTTCAAAAGAATCTCCACATAAATTTAATGCTAAGGGATTATAGGAAGATGTTAATAGGAAGCATGTCAGAAGAATCATATAAATTATTGGTGAACAGTGAGCATAGCATATCTGTGCTCAGTTTCAGCAGTCCATCTGGCTGACAGTATGTTTTGTGAAATTCTTCAACTGAGGATTAAAAAAAAGTTAAATGCACTCCTTATCCTTCCCCACTTTACTGAAAGAACAGTAGAAACATTCCTATTTTTCAGAGACATAGAATTATCAGACTAGGAAGGCTCTTTAACATGGAGTACAAGAAGAGCAGAATGAACGAAAATTATGAAATTTTCTGACAGTGGGACAACAGCCAAAAATCAGAAATTTAATTTGGAAGAGCAGGACTTGTGTGGAGGAAAGGATTTGAGCAAATTATCTTGCAAAACTGAACCAAGGCTGAGACTGGCCGAAGGTCAAAGGCTGTAAATTTGCTTTATTGCCTAAACTATAAACCTATGTTATAGTCCACTTAAATCCACACTAGTCTAACACTGTTGTTAAATATCCCTGGAGAAATCAGTACTTTTACATTTCTGAGGAATATTTGACATTTTACATGGTTTTAGTATAACAAGGAAAAAACCTTACAATCCCTAGAACATATTTATGTAATTATTCCAACTGTTATTCAAATGAGATACAAATGCTCCTGCAATTAGAGGACCATGGGCATTCATGGGCATTAGGCTGCCTCAGAGCATGCAGCCGTGATATTCCACATCCCCTGTGCAGCAGGAAGCAGAGTTCTACATCAGTTTGCTATAATCAGATGCAGATCTAAATTTGGGATCAAGCCCTGAGCTCTGCAGATATGAGCCAGAGGAGTACAAATTAAGACTAGCAAGACACACTGCAGTCTCTCTAATCTTTTTGACCATCCATCTGTAAAGTAGGAGGACTATTCAGTCTGTAAATGACAGTTAGCAGGACTTACTTCATGAAGACAGGACAGAGAAAGTAGTATTTGAAATAAGAGTTCATTTGATCTGGAATTTTCATGAGGCCACTGCTCTCTGATGAGAGAGAGCTGAACGACATGCCAGGGAGGAGAGTTTCAGGGGCTCTGCTTCTAACTTAAAGAACTAGGAAAGCAATTGCAACACAGAAATAATTTGCAACACAGAAATGTTACAGATCCCTCATCACATAAGATTAATAACATCTCAAAAAGGATTAGTTTATTTCAGGTGCCTAATTGAAACAACATTTAAGGAGAGGAAACAATCATCTTACTCCAACTCATTCTAGCATTCTGTGCCTTAAAAAAAATCAAATAAAATCAAAAGACAGGTTTAAAACAAAGGAACACAATCAAACCACTGAACTTCCTACAAGATATTACAGTGATGTTTACAAGATTTTACAATCTAATTTACAATCGTAAATTGTAACATTTAATTTGTAAACTGTAATACAATTTTGTGACATTTCAAAACATATAAACTGTCATACAGTTTCAAATATGTCACTGGAAAATTTAATGGACACGTGACTATAGCTGTCAAAAACAAGACTACAGCCTCTGGCTTAGCAAATACTTGGAATTGAGTGACTTCAAGGCCCATAGCCTCATCCTCCAAATCAACCAATCTAAAGATCAGAGATTATGGGCGTTTTAAAGCTCGATAGTTGTTGCACAATCAGTCTTAAGTATAACTGCTGAGACAAATTCCATTCAACCAGGAGGCATGAACTGAAATATCCCAGTTGAAATAAATATATATACTAATAGATGCCAAGGCACACACACTTTAATTTTTCTTTCATAACGCGAAGGAATATCAAAACATGCTAAAAAACAAAACAACAAAAAGAGCTCTACCAAAATGTGCCATAGAAAACACATTTTTTTCAACACAAAGTCAGATTTTCAGGGTTACATACACTTATTTTGCTCATAGATCATTAGCCTGTTAAGAAGATGCAATACGAGGAAGAGATATGCGTGGGAAGGAGAGGGGGAGGCTTGGGTTATTTAATTCTATTCATTCCACGAGCAGAACTTTCATTGACACTTGTGGGAATAAGAAAGACATGGCCCATGCCATTTCAGCTTAGCAATCAATTAATACTGCAGTCATAGTAACTAATAACCTGATCTTCTTGTAGCAGTACTGTGTTTTCTGCCAAGAATAGTTTTTCAAAATTTAAGTAGTGATAATTTCTAGCTCTCTTTTCATTTAATCAGAATTTTAAATATAGTAATGCACTAGTCAGAAGTATATTTCTTTTCCCTTAGGAATATATCAGATGTACTATGGAGGAGAAGAAGGAAAAGAAAATGAAAAAAAATAAAATTAGATAATGGCTATGGGGGAAAAAAAAAATCCATCTTTGTTGATCAGTCATGCTGCCTAACAGAGGTAGTGAAAGATTTCCAGAGAAGAGGTTGAGAAAGTGATATCAGCTCTTTGCCAATTAGTGAATTAATCAAGCCCTTAAGAGTGAATTATAGAAAGTCTTCTCCTTGGTCTAGAATGCAGAAGAATTTACAGTCCAAACACTCAGTTCACATTTTTACCAATTATTTAGTTCTATTATCTTCTTGAATAAGCATGAATCAATATGGTCAGTCAATATTTTCATCCTCTATAGTCCATTACAGCTTCCACTTACATCCACTAAAAGGTTCTCTTGATTCCCACTAAGGATAAACAAATTGCAAAAATGAATGAGGGGCATTTTTATTTTATAAAGGACTTTCCAAAGGAAATGGTGATTTTACCAACATGTTGTACTCATAAAATTAGCACATTGTTAGAAGAATTATCCTCATACGAAGAATTACCAATTAATTAAAATAAATGGAAAATAATTAGGAATAAACACATGTATTACAACAGAAGTGAAGCAATGTAGGAGGGACCATTCTTACTGAAAAGTTCACAGTTGATATTCACTGCCTATTCAGAAATGCAGAGGTACATACCAAAGGGCCAATGACAATCTTAAGGTTTGGCTCAGGATACTCATGATTTTAAAATATCATTTTTCAGAGTAGAGCTGTGAGCTTTTGATATGGTATTCTGGGAGTTCCATAGGGCAGGGCATGACTGAGGAATAAATTAACAGCAAAAACTTCGAAACAGAAAAATTCAATAACTTTGGAAAAGATACGCTGGCTATTTATTAAATACCCTAGCTGAACTGAGAAGCTTTACTCAGAATTTAATAGATTTTCAGTGATTTTAAACGCAGTTCTTTATATAACTTGAATGGTGTTGTAAGCGGTCCTCTCAGGAAAAAAAAAAAAAAAAAAAGCAAACCACGTTAGATTCGTACAAAAGATTTCAAAGGCTTATTTTAAGCTTTTATAAGGGTGGAATGTACTGAATTAATCCCAACACAATAAGCTTTTTCTCAATAGCAGCTTTTGCAAAAGTATCAATTGTAGATTCCCTTAATGGATAAACTGAATGATTTACTTCAAATGGTACATTTTTTTTTGTTCAGGCAAAGTACATTTAACCATGGGTTGGCTGTGGAGGACAGCAACATGCACTGAGCAAACTTGACTGAATATTCAAGATTAAAATTTAACTTCATGCTTAAATAATTGCCACTTAAATATCTCCCCAACTAGGCCAGCTGACAGAGGAATCACATAGACCATATTTTTCACCTGGCAAATAATTACCAAACAGAGCAGCCCTTTCCACCTGTTTACCCTTGGCATTAGGCAGATTGTGTTCTTTAATATTCATAGATTCTTCCCAAAAAGGTAATTTTCAGGAGGAATGCGTTCTAGATCTTTCAAAATAAATTACATCATTGACTGAATGCCCTACTGTTCTGTGAAGGAAACATTCACCTTCATGTATAAATGAATAAATTAATCTGTCCTTCCAGATTGAGAGATTGCAGATAAATGTTTTCAAAAGTTTTAAAAAAATACATACATCTCTTTGATGTAAGAAAATTTCATTTTCTCAACCTTGCACCATCAAAGACATTTTGCTGGTGTGACCATCTCTGCTGGTGTCCCTGAATAGCTCTTGGTGTCTGAATTGGCACAATTCCTTGCATAACCAGAGCCTCACAGCCAGTGAAACTCCGTGACTCACAGTCAGCTCCATCTGGCGTGCTACAGGTGAGAACAGAGTGCCAAGGGTCCTGCAATGTCAAGGAACAGTTTCCTGCTGTGAGATGCTCAGCAGCAACTTATGGAGTGCTAGCTCCAAGCTCTGATACTAAAACACAGCTCATGAAAATTATGTATTATAAGAAACATAAAAAGTGGGTCCTTCACTGACTTTGGCTCTCATTTAAAACAGGAAGCTCCTAAACATATATTGATGGCTGGAAGAGAGTGAAAGAAAGCACAGGGTTGCCAAGTAAGTACCACCCCAGTTTATAATTTTTTGAGATCTTAATTCCTAGCCCAAGATAGAGCAGCTGCCACAGAACTGGGTTCTGTTGCAGTACTGAAAAACTTGAAAATACCATGGAACAGCCTTCTCCAGCTTGCAAACACAACCCAAGCTGCCCAAGACCAGGCTATACTGACCATTCTTCACCTCAGAATCTCCAGGAAACAGGAGAATTTCATTTAGTTGTTGGGCTGTTGCTAAGCCCCATTCCCTGCTCCACAACACACAGCTCTGGGAGCACCAGTATCCAGTCAAGCATTTGTTCCTTTCTGCTTCCTTGGACCTCGCATGGCAAAGAGACACATGTGCATGTTCCTATCACAGATCTTTCTGTGCTGTGCTTGAAGGGTACAACAGACAAATGGTGTGATGAAATAACACAACTTTTTGTCTTGCAATTTAAACTATTTCCTTTTTGCCCAAAATTTGAGGATGTGTTTGTCCCTGTTTTAGTCCCAAAAGCACAGAAATATATGTAGAATTGCTGGAGTAGTACACTGGAAATTCAGTTTAGTCCAAGGAGTTTATTACAACAGCAGACATAAAGTCCAGGTTCAATGACTTCCTTTTTAGCTAACATTATACATATCACAGCATGTACTCTTAAATAAGAGTTTTTTTATCAAGAACTCTGTCTGCCATTGTAGTGTCATTGAAATACATTCACTATATCCAGAGCTTCTATGTAAATACATATGCTAGAATGCCACCCTTAATGACATTTCCTTTTTCTTTATGAACCTGTATTTGTTATTATGCCTTGTTGAATCAAAGATGCTAAAAACTCCTGCCAGCTGTATAACACAGTTACTTCATGCATTATAGAAATGCAGTCTCTTCTAAGTCAAAAGTTCTCAAGTAGTTAAAACCTTATTAAAAGGGCATTATACAGCCTGAAACAAACAAAAAATCCTGTATGGAACTGCAACAGCACAGATAAATACCCTCCTGAAATCAAGTATATTTTCTAAAATACTATGGCTTTTAAAAATAAAACATAATTGGAATAAACTATTCCGATTTTATGCAGAAAAAGACTACTATAAAAGTAGTCTCCCCAATAAGGATTTATTACTATTACTACTACTACTACTATTATTATTATTTAGCTTCGGAATACATTTTTTTCCTTTCATCTTGTAATTTCCATCTAGATTTTATTTGACTTGTCTTTTCAGTTAGCATGAATGAAGAGCTGCATTTACAAGGAACAGAACAGCTGTCATGACTGAATTATCAGGCAGTATTTATTTCCTGTTTGACTCTAAATATCCTTCTTCCATTGCCTTGAGTCAAGCGGCAGGTACTGATGGAGAAAATTCTGCAAGATTTGTCAGAATTACTTATAACAACTATTGAGTAAGATTGAAATTCTTCCACAGAGTAAATCTGCTGGGGGGCTGGAACTGTGAGAGTCTCCTGGTTGTTTTCAGCGGATGGTGAACCTCTGCTTCAGCTACCAGAGTGCTTCATCTCTTTCACGGAAGAGTTTGGTGCAGCACTGAAAGATGCAGTCCCAAACAGGAGCTTGTTAAACAAGCTTATTGAGTGACTTGGGGCCACAGATAATGAAGCTCATAGGAAAGCAGCACTTATTTGATGCCTGATGTCTGGCCTTTCCAACTTTTCATTAGCTCAGAACCTTTTCTAGACATATTGACAGTCACTGCCCCAAACCAATTTTTCCTCATTTCAGGTTATCCCTAATGCCTACTCCTGTTTCTGAGAAGACTGCCTTCAGAACTTCATAAATAAAATCTGTTGTGTTGTTTCTCTGCTTTTGCCCTAACCCAGCGCCACAGAGTTTTAGAGAACTCAAGAATGGAAATGAGTATATAGTTACAAAAAATGTTCAGATAAATGGCTGTAGTTTAGAGAACACGGGAGGAGACAAAAGGAAAGACAGAGGACCTGATAAAAAAAATTTCATCCTCTGCTAAATGGTGTGGATTCTACAGCTATTTGCAGCTGTTTGTTGCAGTTTATTTAGATTTGATGTGCCATCAACATACATGTTTGAGTGTCCTTCTATGTGCACACACACATTTATAATATGATACAGGCTTTTCAAGAAACTCAAATGAAGTGACCGTATACAAGGGGGAAAATGGGTGCCTTCTACTGGAAGAAACTGGAACTGCTCACTGAAAAAAACCCTCAGGCTTATAAAGAGAAAAGTGGTTTTGCCAGAATAATGCCATAGATTTAATTTTTAAGTAGCACATATGGTTTCCTGGAGCTGTGGAACAGATCAGGTTCTTCCTTGATCCTTGGCTACATTACTGACCATGTTCTGTGAAATACGTCATACTTAGATTTCTTTCTTTGACCTTAGTTTTGACTTTTCTTTTTGCTCTTTTTCTTCTCCGTGCCTGTGAAGAATTGCAGAAAGTCCTTCTGCAATAGGTGAGTGACCACTGTCAGGAGTATTTTATCCTCCTGTTTCATAGCATATATATCATACCAGAAAGATGAGTTAAGAGGATTCAAGTAACAAATTCTCTGCTTATTGCTATTCCTGTCAATAGAGATATTTAAAAGACCATTCCCTCAACTGATATTGAGGTCTGTCGCCCAGAAAAGTGGGAAAGAGGACATCACAAAGAGGATTTTAGATTGCTGGTTGAAGCTGCGGTCTTCCTCTGCTTCGATATTTTAGCAACGGGTCAGTAAATTCATCAGGACAAAATCCAGGGATCAATACTGGATTTAAAACAGAAAGGATGGGTATTTTCACATGACTTGCAGACATTGACTGGAGAGAAATTCATATGTAAGAAACTTACTGAAGTTATTTGAACTTTGTGAAGTACAAAATTGCATGTTCAGGCTCAGCAGGAACAGGCCCTTTTGCTTACGACCTAAACTATTATTTCCAATCGACTAATGAGTGCAATTAACTCAGTTCCTGACTCCCACAGAAGTAGCTCCATGCAAGACAAAGAATCTGTATTCTTTGGTGGGAACAAGGACAAATGCAACCACACAAGCTAACTCAGCCTCCATTTGACTCAGTGATACACGGCTTTGCTCCCTGAGGATTGGCTTCCCAGGAGCTCAAGAGATCTTTTTTGTGTGCTTATCTTTTTGAGAGTAGATTTAGATTACAGAGTAATGGCCATGCTATTTGAAACATGATTATTTTTGCAGCTTGCCATGGGAAAGAGTCTACTATGAAAGTACCAATGGTAACTATGGTGTTTCCCATTTCCCGGCCTCACAATAAATTTCCAATTTACAATAGTTGGAAAATTACAAATTTTATAGATTACCATTTAAAATCATTTTTAATGGGGAAGTGTAAAAATTTAAAATAGACCCATATGTAACTCTGTCCAACTATGATGTGGAGGGTTAGTCTACGTTTCTAGGATAAAATAAACAAAAGACTACCAGGTTAAAAAAAAAAACTCATCATACTGATTATGAATTTTATGGAGACTCCATTAGTCCAAGGAAGAGAAATTCAAATGAAAATTGAGTACTGTAAGCCAAGAGGAACAATATGGAGCTACAAGAATGAAGTACAAACCACTAAAATTAAAAGAATAAAAGTAGAAAAGTAGGTTTCATTATAGTCTCACTTTTCAGTGTTACTTATAGCAAAATTTGATTTATATGTATACATATATACACTTCATAAATACAGATATAGGTACAGAAAGATATACATAAAATGTATGCTTAATGCATACCAATAATGCCAAAATGCTAAAATGCTAAATTTAGAATGCTAAAATTTGGTAGGTCCACAAACTCTCAGGTTTCCTTGGTGAACACAAATATTCAATAAATAAGAGCAAAACAAGATACCTGACCTGTCTCAATTATATCCTGACTTAGTACAGTGAAAATATTGTGTAAAATACTGGATGCAATAAATGAATATGATTAAAATCATTGTGCAATGAGCTCCAGAAGAGAAAACTTTATTGACGCGCTGAAGTAGAATATTTGAAAATGGTCAACATTAGGAGGTGATAGTGGCCCTAGGATTGAGAAAATAACCAGAGGACTATAAAAATCTTGGAAAACACTATAAAATTGCACATGTTTGTGGTTTTTTGGTTAGTTTAATAATCTTGCTGTCAAATTCTATGAGGGCAATTATCTTATCTAAAGACTTGCTTACAGTAGAAACAATGCACCTGTTGCTGCCAGAGCCTGTGTATTTTCAGTGGTAGCTGTTTTCTCTGTGCGTGAAAAGCCTGCTATTTGATATTCCCACACAGAGCCAGAAAGACTGGACTCCTCATTGTGAGACTACTCTTCATTTCCACAGAAGCTCCCTCAGTTTAGAAACTAAGTAAATCTCAATTTATTTTCCCAGTCCTGGCACTAGTGCTCAGAAAGAGCAGTAAATACTACACCCATTTAATCCCAGTGTTTGGGAGGTAAACGGAGGAATAAGCAGTGGTTTATCTCTGAAGCAGGACTTCAAACGCTGTATCAGCTAGGTAGATTTGCAAGAGCAGAGCACACACCAGAGAGAGTGTTAGGTCCATGAAATAATTCTTAAATGTAGAACTGAATCACACACTGCACGCTCCAGTGGTACCAAGGAAGTTTTGGCAGACATCTTTGCAAGACCATTCTGCTTAGAATAAACTTAGAAAGACCAGCAAGCAGAAAGAAAAACAGTAAGTTAGCTAGCTAATTTCAATACAGTCCATATCCTAAAACTATTTCAAGAAGCCAAATACTCTTCTATTTTAATTGGAATTAACCGACATGCTTGCCAGTAATACTGACAAAAATAAACAGAAACTAAGCATCAAACATTATAAAATAAATCACAGCTTTTCATTCACTTGTGTATTTACTGACCAGCTATTCTGACTCATTTCTGTGAGTACTTCTTTCCAGACAATGGTTACATCTGACCTTTAGAATCTACTTGCTTTAACCTTGTCACTAAAAGACCCAAGAGCCACATACACTTCTATCATGCACAGACCTCCAGCTCATGTCAGTGACAACTGCCTGCAAAGACCAAATTTCTAAAATACAATGTGCAACATTCTTTCCATTTTTCCCCCCTCAGACTTACCTGGTTTCATCAATATAAACTGCCTCCAACACAGATGCCGCATATTCAATATTCTTTTTTAAATCCACCACATTAATGTCACCCTTTTCCAGCTGCTTTACCAAGCATCTTAATCTGTGAAAAAAATTAAAAACATCCGTGAGATAATTATATCAAATTTAGCAACTTTGATTTCTAATTGAAACATTGGAACCAACACAACAATGTAGAGGCAAGGACCATCATTCTATCTCTTGTCTTGTTTCAAGAAAATCTGGCTTTAGGATGCACTTAGCAATGACTGGTTTTAAGTTTTTATAGCTTGCTAAATTTGTAAGGTGTATTAAAAAATGGCTTATACATTCCAGAAACTCAGGGAGGACATTTTAACCACCATCAAAGCAATTTGCTATTCATTTGTGACATTACTATTATGCCTCAGCCTCTAATTTAAAAAATATACACATATATATAACTTCATGTGTTCTTACCCTAATTTCCCCTGCTTAGGTGGTCAACTATATTTTTTATAACCACAGTATACTGATTTTGCTTCACATAAATAGCTTTAATTTTTTTTTAGGCCTCCAGTATGTTTTTGCTGCAGAATTTGTATTCTTATTAGTGTGAGATAATACGGAAGTCTGTTGTATCTGTGCTTATAGTAAATTCACCATTATACCAGAGGAAAGGTAGCGCCTATGGCGGTAGAAAAATCCAAATATTCTCAATGTGCTTTAAACTTTTAGTTTTGAGAACTCTGTTTTACAGTACAAGCACGGATACGCCCAAAGGGGATTCTGTAATGCATCAACTCATGTCTCTGCAGCAATACACTTACACAGATAAACTCCTTGAATACTAGATTTTTCCTAAACTCTGCTGACAAGAACACTTCTGACACTGCCCAATTTAACTGTATAGAGTAGATAAAGCACTGGAGTGAAATGAAAACCTTATCAGTAACAGTGCAGAGCTGTGACTAAATGGATGCTTAAAGTACAGGTATTTTCATTCTTTCTCTGCTCTGTCTCTGAGTAGAAATAATCTACAGGTTTTTATCATGTAAGATAAAGATTTCTATAATTAAGGATATATCATTATTGTTACATACTTTTCATTAAAAAATCTTTTTTATGTGAAGGGAAAATTGTGAAACTAGCATTTAGCTAAAAAGTGCAGTGAAATTGATTCAGCATTAAGATAACTACTTTCAGAAAAACATCATATTTATGACATGAACAAGCATACATAAAATATGCAAATGTTACATGAAGAGGAGACTGAGGGGAGACCTCGTTGCAGTTACAATTTCCTCTGAGGGGAAGAGGAGGAGCAGGCCCTGAGCTCTTCTGTGGTGACAGTGACAGGACCCAAGGGAATGGCCTGAAGTTGTGTCGGAGAGGTTTAGGTTGGATATCAGATAAAGACTCTTAAACCAGAGGGTGGCTGGGCACTGGAACAGGCTGCCCAGGGAAATGGTCACAGCACCAAGCCTGACGGAGTTCAGCAAGTGTTTGGACAACACTCAGGCACATGTTGTGACTCTTGGGAATGTCCCATGCAGGGCCATGAGTTGAACTCAATAGCCCTTGTGTGTCCCATTTAACTCAGCTGATTCTGTGATAATAATATATTTCATACATATATACTATATATTAACTTCATTGGGTGCATACAGTAGTTGATTGGACCTAATTAAAATATATAAATAACAAAATTACAGTGATATTTGAAAAAAATTCATAAACTCGGAAAGTACTGCTCTATCATAAAACCATTTTCACGTTTTTCTACATATTTCTTCGGCCAAGTACAATTATGTTCAAGTGTGTAAGGATAATTTTAGCAAATGGGGTTTTAAGACCAACCTCCTCAGTTCTCTAAAGCCTTATTTCAATTCAAATTAGCCTAGCACATACAACAAATAAGGCTCTTAGCAACAATATTTACTTGGTATTTTACACAGTGCATGGCATATCAATGGAATGGAAAATGTAGTGTTAAAAAATTTTCTCAGAGAAATGAAATGGGCAGATGAAATACTCTGGGAGCTCATCTCCTACACAGAAATAACCATATGAATGGGAGACATTTCCAGTACACAACTTCTTCCACTTCAGAGGTACCTGCAGACTGAAGAAGGTTATTCACAGACGTCTCCCAGAGCCCAACACACATATCTCCTGGCCTGAGTGCTCCTCAGTACTGCACACAAACACACACACAGCCCCTCCTAAGCACCAATGCCAAAGTGCCCAGGTGGGTCTGGCAGCATCACTGCCACTACTTGCAAATAGCTGTAGGGTGTTTGTCACTTCCACTCTTCCATCCATATTTGACTGAGCACATCTCCGAATCACTTTCCAAAGTGGGACCATAAATAAATTTGAAAACTTGTTTCCAAATACACAGAAATATACAAAAATAAATTTGTAGCACTGCACAGCAGGGATCAAGCTCTGGTAGAGCAATATCAGCTTAAAAGTGCTTCAAATCCTACCATTTCCAGTGGTTCCACATTACCTGAGGTGATAGATCAGATGACAGGTATTTGGAATAATTTTTATGCTTGTAGGTGGAAATGAGTCCCTGGGGGAGCCTTTAAGCCACAATGATCTCACAATATCTCGCTGCATAGGTGACAATCAGCAGATGTAACTTGCCCTGCGGGTATAGTTCATACTTGAGGAGGAATGCAGAGCACAGTAACAGACTGGATTATTTGGAAACACTGCTCAGGCAAATTTAAAGTGATTCTGAAGATATTGCAGATTCACAGAAGGACACAAGTGACTTTATCTCATCCATCACTCTTTGTGAGAATGTCCTCGGGAATCCTCAGCTGACCCAGTGCAGATCTATTATAGAATCAAGGGATAATTTGGTTGGAAGGGACCTCCACCTGGTACATTTGCTCAAGACAGGGCTAACCTCAAAGATAGGTATAATTTTGAAGTTAGATAAAATTACTCACAGGTATTTCTGCTCAAGCTTTGAATACATGGAGATTTCAAAAACTCTTGGGAAAAAACAGTTTAAGTGGTTAAGCAGCCTTATGGTGCATCGTTTTCACAATATCTAAATGGAATGTCCAACCTGCATGCCCAAACTTTGCTGTGCAGTTCCAAGAAAAAAATGTCTCTGTCTAGGAAGTTGGACACAGCAGTAAAATCCTCCCATTTTGTCACTGATCAGCAATCTGTCATGTGACACTAATGAACTCTACCCCAGAAGCTGGAAAACAAGACTTCCAACACAGCAACATTAAGTGGGTTATAGCAGTATATGAATGGTCTGAACATACCCAACATATTCTGCATTAAAGTGAATACCCACAGAGCTTAGGAGTGATATTTCAGTAATGAAATTTATAATTTAGCAAAGAAGAAACATCAATTTATAAGGCTAAGCAACAAGTGTTAACACACCCATAGCCTGCCATTCAACAAGACAAAGAAACTTGTGAAAAGGACAAGGAAAGGTAATTAAAAAATAATTATTTCTCCAGCTGTACTGGAAGGATTTTTATTAGTTTGTTTTCTTCTAATTGTGATAAATTGGAAATGAATATTAGAAAAACTATTTGAAATCCCGAAGTGTTACTTAAAATTGGAAGTCATTGTATTACCCAGCCTGTGAACTGTGCTACTAAGAAATATCAGACAGCAAAAAGAAAAAAACTGGAGGAGCTATTTTGTGAAAGAGAAAGAAGGACTACTTGAACTACTTTAAGATGGAAAGAAAATTGTATGCAGAACTAATGTGATACAGAACATGAAAAAAAGAAGATTATTTATCTCAGGACACCTGAAAACTGTATTATAAAACTAGGAGTTTGTAAGGGAGAAAGAGACATCTGCAATTAATAAAGGGAGTGGGTGGAGAACCATCCTCTGTCATCTTGGGTAAACATCACTAACAGTGCTGTGGGATTAAATGCTTTTATGGACAATTCAAATACAGTCTGCTCCCATCTCTCTTCAACAATATCTGTGATGTTACTGGGGCCCGTGTTTCCCCAGTCCTCACCTCTCTGTGCAGCTCATGCCACTGTCCAGCTGTGGACAAAAATCCTTGAGGCCCACCCAGCAACACAGGAAAATCAGAGGAAACAAGGATTTTACCGGGAGACATGGAAGCATTTCTTGATTAACAATATCAAAATCACAACTCACTTGTTTCCAATTTCCCCACTAAAATTCTCCCATGTTTGAACTAAAATTTTGTTAAATCTACTGTAGCTTTCTGGTGTTATACCAAATTAAGGGAGGATAGATTTTGTGATGTTATGATACTTCAAAAAGCTTCCTATGACAGTTTCAGTAACTATAAATGGGAAAAAGAAGAAAATTTTTTCAAAGGTAGGGAATCGGTGATCAAGTATGACTATTTGTAGTGTCCTCGTGTGAAAGTCTTTTTTTCCTATGGAACCAAGAAAAGTCCAATGAGAGAAGTATGTTTGGAGATACCGAATAACTGTCCTAAACACAGGCTGAAGTGCTAACAAAGAAAGGTGCAGGAGTGGCATTACTTAAGGGAGATTTTAAAGTAGAGATACAGACAAGTTGGACAATTTCAATTTCAGATTAAATTTTAAAACTGCAACTTTAACTTCCAAGATAAAATAACTTACTAGTAGTCACTGAGAATAAATCAGTGTTAAAGGCTCAGCTTACGAGTCTTTAAGAACCAGAAGAGGAAAAATCAGCCTGCAGTTAACTTCTGAACCTGAGAAAAAGACCCTCTGCCTGCTTTCCCTAAGCTGCCTTTATTTGCCATGTAAGTCCCCCCACCACTGAGCATTGCAGGGAAACAGCTTTCTAACTTAGACATCTGGGCTTCACTTAAAACTCTTCTGGAAACTCTGAACAAAAAAAAAACCTGGCTTTTTAACAGGGGAAGTGAAATAAACTGTAAAAAGTAAATTTCAAACTAACCTTGCTTCCTACTATATTTTGAAATTAGTGAAAGTCATTGTTGAAGATGGGCAATGAACACATTAAGTTAATTCTTTGAAAATAATAAACACATGCTATTGTCAATTAAAGAGAAATAGTTATTGATATTAACATTCACAGTGCCATTAAAAAAATTATCTGTGTTGCTTAGGTCAATTCCAAGTTGTAAATCATTATCTTCCCATGAACTAATTAAGAAAAGTTTAGCTGTGACAATTGTGACAATGTGTGAAAAAGTTAAAGGACAGGAAAAAAGAATTTCTGTAAATAAGTGTTTCATGTTCTGTTTGGGCTATTTAATATTGAACAATAAAATTAAGTAAATTATTGAAAACTTTATTATAAAAGGGATTTGACCTCTGAATGAACATCACAAAGTAAAAATGGGTTGATATGTAATTAAAATGAAAGAGGAGGAGAGTAACAATATCCTGGCAATATGGATAGTTAGTCTAAACACCAATAGTTTTTCAAAACTTTGGAGAAGGGGGATGTTTTCCTCTGAAATTATCCATAATTAAAACCACAAAGTAGTTTTGCTAACTGTAGTGATTCTTGTAATAATCAGTTGAATAATTTTCACCTGTAGAAAGCATTGCTCACTCAGGAGTTCCTCAGCTTTCCAAGGCAGAAGTTACATCCTCAATCAAACATGACTGCTCTTAAAAAGGGTCAATATCCAACCATTCCAAATGATGAACAATGAGTAGTTCAGCTAACCTGTTAGAAATAGCCCTATCCCACAGTCCAAGTTGCTTTAGATACCTATTTGAGATTCAAGAAAGTATCTGAATAAGGAAGAATCCAAAATGGAAACAGCAAAACCACATCTTGAAAAGCAAAAAAAAAAATTCAAAACATCACTATTTCACTAGACTTCTAAAATTCTCTATATGAATTGCCCAAATTCTAATTAATTTTATGTGAATTGGTATAATTGGAATTTTACATATTTCTATTAAGAACATGCATGTGTAAAATTACTTTTTGTCAATACACCATTCCCTCCAACAAATTCAAATAGATGAGAGATGCTGAAACGATAGACTCAATATGGTAGCAAAGATTCTGGAGCGATCACTTTGGGTTGCCACTCCTGTTTCCTTGCTCCTACCTGCAGTTATGAAGTGGCCAATTATCACAACTTCAAAATGGTTAAGCTTTACTTCAAGGTATTTTACATTATTTCAGAAAAGAACAAGATGATATGGGAATGTTTTTCCCAGCAAGGCAAGGCCAGCATATCCATGGGGAGCAAAGGTTAGAACTGGCAGCTCTTGACGCAGACCTTCATGTGTGTTTCACTTCCTTGAAACCATAAAAAATGCAGTTCCAAATGCAACTAATAACTAAAATGTTACCTAATATTTCTTCTAATTAGAGGGGCTCTCAATAAAACCTTACATGAGAAATACAAGAAAGATATCCCATGTTTTCAGTGCTGCAAACATGTTTTATGAACTTACTTTTCAGTCACTGCTGTGTCTGAGCATATGCACAGGAAGGCTTGTGGTTGCTAAGGGTTTCATGAATCACATGTATTTCATGATTATTTTAAGCATTTAAGTGGTACATGCTGATCTGTAATTATGATTCAGTCATTAGAAAATAAATATTGACCATGTGGGCAATTCAGACAACATTTTGATATACCAAAACTTCAAACCCATATTGAAGAATTAAAATAGAAGTTGTGCAGCTATATAGTAACACCGAATTTTACATTTTCTTAATGATAATACTCTGTTTTTTTATGGTGACATAACTGCCTTGGTTTCATCATGCAAGATGAAATGGTTTTCCTTTAGGTAGGCACTCTCTATTAGGCTTCAATTCATTTTACCTCATCCTATAAATTTAATATTTACTGCTATAATACTACATAAGCAGTATCCTTTGTGTCTCATTTAGTAACAGGTTAAACAAGTGTGTTTAAAACATTTAGTCAAAATTCCAGCATTTGCTTTAGCACCCAGCTGAAATCACAGAATACCACAGAGTTTTACAGGGTTTCCACCTGAAACCATAAACCAATTCAAGGTCTCAAAAGTATTTTTTAATTTGTACATAACTCTCAACAAACCTAGTAAAACAAATTTCAAGTGCCTGAGAAGCCACGGTGCCTTGACCTCAGTGATACTAAAGGTTTGCTATTTGCATCACTGTAACTTTTCAGCATCCTGCATCATCTCCTCTGGCTCCACCAGAGAGACACCCCAGAGGATCCTGTTACTGCTGCTCTTCCCTGCTGTCTCTCACGCCTCCCCAAGTTACTCATCCTTTCCCAAAAGTCACTTTCACCATTACATTTAATATATGCCATGATCATGAATTCTCACATTTGAATTTCTCTGGCCTTCCTTTGTGCACACCCAAGCTACAGAATGAACTCAGCCAAGCTTTAAGTATCTCAAACTTTTCTCTCACTTTTACTAAAGAACCATCATTAATACTTATTTGGTTCTGCTGTTCAATTCCTTTCTGAGTTGAAGCTTAATCAAAAATCTTCAAACTTTGAATTACTTAGTATGTAAAAACATTTGGGCTTTTTATCTGTCTCCTGTTAGATCCAGCAATTAATCAACTAGTCTCCTTACCCTAAACACTATACCTCTTTATATTGTCTCAATCTTTATTTTTATCATCTGACATTCCCATTTCACAATCAATCCATTAAATCAAAAACAATAAAAACATATAGGAGTGATGTGGAAATAGCAAATTATTCTTCTAATGGCTTTTGCTGCATATTTATTTTTGTCTGAAGATTGAAATTTTATCCACAAGGTTTTCCTGAATTCTCTATACATTATATAGGGTCCTAACCAAAGCTACTTCATTGAAGTTGCCAAATACGACAAGATGTCTCAAAGTTTTCATCATGTAATTGCTGAATTCACTATCAACAAGCTGGGAAATCAAATGTAAACTCATCTATCAAAAATTGTGCTTGAAGATGATGGCCGGCCTTCAGTATGTTTAACTTGTTGGAGCTAATGTGATAAGCACACAGAAAAGGCACAGAGCCCTTATTTCCAACAGTGCTTTAAAAAGCTTTATTTCTCCTGCAGACAGCAGCTTTCAGCACAGTGATCAAAGCTGCTAAAAGGCAGATTATCTCCTTCAGTCCATGGGACCAAAAATGTGGGTTGATAAATGTTGATACTCATCCTTTGAAAAGGGCAGGCAAAGGGGTAAAAAAGTCCTTTTAGAAATACTGTTAACAAGCTACCATATAAAAAGCCAACTTCTTTGATTTAAAACGGCATTAACCATAACTGGTAACTTTGTACTGAAAATATTTTCTAGGCTAATACTTAGAAAACTGTCATTGTATTGCTGTCATTGCTTTGGAAAGCCTTTTTGGTGCAACTTCTGCAGCCATTAAGGAGAAAAGATTGGTACACGTTCAGCACTAAAATAATGTCATTGCCCAACAATTAAAGAATCTTCAACCATGATCAAAGAATCATGAACTATGACAGCACAAGTATCCTTTCCTCTACTTGATAAAATCACATATGAGCAAATAATACACGAACATTAAAATAATGACAGTTTGTTCTATGGTCTCTATGTGGAATCAAACTAAATACTATATAATCTGTACATAATTAACGTTTTCATTTTCCTAAGACAGAAATTAAAACCAGGACAGAATTTACTTGCTGCAAACCACAGGTCAACTTCTATAAATGTGGCTAAACCCTAATAGCTAAAACTTCTGGTAACTCTTAAATTTGTTGCTTAGTAGTTATAGGGATTTTTTGAGACATTAAAAACCTGCAACTGTAGAATCTGTATCCTGGTAAGTAATCTGGGGGTTCTGTGCCTATTTATAAATTATCTTATATTTGTTTCTGACCTGCTGACTTCCTTGGATAGAGCATGAACTATAACTCCATCTTGTTGCTTAGTATGCAACAGAATCACAGAATCATTAAGGCTGGAAAGGACCTCCAAGATCATCAAGCCCAACCTCTGGCCAAACACCACACTGCCAATTAAACTATGGCACCTAGTGCCATGTCCAGTTGTTTCCTGCCAACCTGCATTTCTCTCAACACACACACAACTGACAGGTGATAATATATTAAGTGGACAGAGGTTACCTCAAGGCCTGGATAAGAATGCCCTACAGAAGAAGAGTTTTTCGAGATGGCAGTCCCCCATCCTGGGTCTATGCACATGGTAAGATGTGGTGCCCCGGCTATCACTGTGTGATCAATTCTATCTCCTTTTTCCTCAGAAAAATTGTCCCACCTGCTCCTGTATCTGACAGCACAAGAGTATGGGTAAAAATACCTCTTCAACCTGGCACTGTCAAAACAATCTAGTTTACCTTCAAGGCACTTTACATCAGGTCTACTGAAGTCTTTCCACACAGTCAGATGAGAGTCCCGTGCATGTACAGTTGTGCTATCAGATGAATTAGAGCAGTTGGTTCAGTTGGACTAACAGATCAACATAGTCACCAAGATAATCCCACTTTGATCCAAGCTGTCACTTTTCAGTGGATTTAGAAGTCCTCCTTTCCTACTTATAATTAAATTTCAATACTTGAAGTACTGAAGTATCAAAGTTTTACTTTTAATATATAATCACACCTCCCAGATGGCATGACAGAGCCAATTTATCTTGAATTTTATTTTTAATGTGTATCATGGATTCTGAGGAACAAAGTACATATCTGTATTTTTGGGATAAAATTGTGAAATGCAAAAATCCCGATTATTTGCATTATGAACTATTGCAGGCTATTGCATAAAATCATTTAAGAGTTATCTTAGTCTGCCTAAACTATTGCAGAAAAAATACCACCACCTTAATTGAGATGTCTTTTCTACTGAATAATTAACAGCTTCAACAAATCTATTTTTATTAAAGGAATTTTTCATTCAAAAGACCGAGCAAGGCATAAATGCTTTAGCACAACAGTTGTAGTAATTGCAGTACAATTTTGCTGTAAAATCATTACCATCTCAGTGATTCTGAAGAAAGAATAAAGTACATGTAATGTATATGGCAATGTAAAAATATGAATAGGGTTTTTATTTAAAAGTGTAATACTGCAATTAAAATGTAGGAAAAAAAGGAGATGCTAGAATTCAGCACTCTATGTTATGTGTGAAACTAACTTCTGGCATTTGGAATTGTTAAAAATAAATGTTCTGCTGAAGAATTGCCAAATAAAGTACTTCAAAGCAGGTCTTGTTAACGAGAAGTAGAACATCAGATTAGCTTAAACACTTGAGAGCTATATAAATGTTTAAAAGAGGAAAGAATCAAGCGGGTGAACCTTTTCCCTACATTCTTTAAGAATGGTCATAAATGGGATGAAATGTAACATGGCCATTCTTATTTACACATGAGACCCTGATTTAGGATTTGTACATGGGAAACTAAATTTGAATTCGAGTGAGATAAGAAACTGAAATTCACTGTCCTTGAATAGCTCCATCTTTGAATACTTCAGGATTAGTTGCCTTAATCAGATAAAAGACCCTGGACCTCATCAGAAAAAAAATATTTCCAAACAAGTAATTCCTGAACAATACCACGTTAAATCCATTGTCAAGAAGGTAGCATACATGGTCTACATGCATACTGGTTTCTTGTTCTGGAAACAGTTGTGACAGGAATTGTAGCAAACCAAATAAAATATAATTTGCACCCAATGCTGGTATACAGCTGCCATTTTCCTCAACCTGCAGCATGCCTGGCACCTCAATATAAAGGGTTCAGCTCTGTAGGCCTGGAAGGTAGATTGGATTAGAGGCCATTCGTTAGTTCTTGCAGTTTTTTTGCCTTAAATCACGCAAGAGATAAGTTTCTCCTACAGGGCTCTAATCTAGAGGACTCCAAGAAGGGACAGGCAGCTCTCCTTACCAGGCAGCTATCCCACCAGAAGTACCAGAGTGCTCGGGACATTGATAAGCTTGTGTTCTCACATATTCCACAAAACATTTTAACCCCTCTGCTTCAACAAGATGTACTAACCTCACCTGCTAATCACATTGTCTTTCCTGATACGAAAGCATGCAATTAAACCAACCTGATTATCAACCTCTTGACTAAAAATGACCATATATTCATAGTTTCCAATTTGTTGATGTTCCAGGTTTGAAATTGAGCATCCCTCAGAAGGTGTAGTCCAGAATCTATCAGCAAAAGTGCTACTTTTCTCTTGTTTGCTTTAAACTGAGAAAATCTAGCAAATATAGACAAATTTGCTTGTGTATATACACTGTACATATATTATAAGCAGATTAAATTGAAAATTTAGTTCCTAGTTCTCAAACTGATCATGACAATATCCACAGAATACTCATGATCAGAATAACATGGACCATATTATTTGCTAAATGATACACTGCCCCATTACTTTCTAAAAGAAGTCCTAAACCAGTCTCAAAATTAACCACAGAACTAATACATCCAGCTATCTTTAATTACTTGTGAAATGGCTTGAAAATGTGCTGTTTATCAGAAGGAGCTTTCAGCTGGAAAATTACTGGGCTTCTAGCAAGAATTTGTTTATAAGAAAATTTCAAACCCACCTTCTAATGACGTAAGGTTCTATCCTTAATGTCTGTCTCTTTTGAAAACACAGAAATTAAAATGTGACTTCTTTAAAGTGATAACATTACAACATCCCTAAATGTTCTACTCTAGGGACGTGAAATGTAACCTGAAAGGTTCAACTCGCTTACAGTCATGACTAACATAATTCCCAAATTTTGCTTCATTTTTCATAGCTCTACTGAATGAATCACTATCCTTCAGTTTCTCTACAAAGCGTTGCCCTTCCTTTCAAGTTAAGAACCTGGTTATATTTTAATTTTAAAATAAAAAACTAGTCAGTTCATGACTCATATTATAATTTTTGTTTACACACTTACTAAGGAAGAAGCCTGTGTGTATAAAAGCAAAATAGGTAATAAATTAGTTTCTTAGAAAGTGTAACTACAAAATATGATTGGCCTGTCATGTTCTCAAACAATACATTGTTTTATCTTCCATTACTTTTCAGATCCTTACTGAAGCATACTTTTTATTGTAATTCTCATTTTGAAATCAAGTTATTCAAGTTATTTAATCTAAAATATCATAACTCAGAGAAGTAAGCCTTTTTCAAGGAGAATAGGCCAGTTTTAATACAGCAGCAAACAGTCCAGACAATAATCACAAGGGAGTGCTTGAAAAAAGATCACAGAGAAATAATGTATCAAAGTCTACAGCAGTTAAATTTCCTGAGATGAGAAAGTGCCCTGTTGAGTAGTCTCCTACCAACACATTGCCTTCACCTGCAGATATCTACATGAGGTCATGAACATGCAATGCAGGATATTCCTGAAAGGAGGACGGAGAAAGGGAAACCAGGTGCAATGCCATTAACAGTTCAGTTCTGGTGAGCGCGGGTTCACGCCTACGCCTTAGCCAAGCAAACCTCTTAAGACCTCAGGATTAGTGAGAGTGGTTACAGCCTCTCTGCGATTTCACCCTGGAAAGATAACATGAAAATGGCAATGAATCAGACAGATATTTCCTTTTTGTCAGCCACAACACTTTCCTAGGTCAGCAAACGACAGTGGCTGCTGTGTTTATTGGGCTTGGACCTGCAGGCTAGGGCCTGGCCATCTCCTATGCAGTGAGTATATTCCCTGTATTTGGCCTTAACTAGCAAGTGAGCCTTCTAAGCCATTTTATGTATACCTCAGCTCATTATTTCTCTGGGGTTTGAGGTTTTCTTAATGTCATATTTCACGATTATTGATGACTAGGGATTCAGTTGTAAGCAACATTCAGTTCTGTGGGCTCCAGGGTCTTTAAATGGATTTAAAGATTCAAGGATGTGATTCTGAAAGACGTGTGAGAGATTTCAGTGTTAACAGTAATCAGGGATTTTCATCTTGTGCAGTGATACTCACAAAGAAAGGGGAAAGAAAGCAACCAACTTTTGTTACCATTGAGGGAATACACCTAAAAAAATTACACAAAATCAAAGCAATAGTAAAACACTCAAATGAAAGGTAAATATATAGCTGAAAACTTTGCTGCAGCTTATTAAAAACTCTGTAGCACCAAGCTTATTGGAAGTATTCCCATATAAAAATACATTTCTTATAAATTGAAGTAGAAAAAGTGCTCTCCCCATGGGGCTGTGGGATCAAGCCATGAAGAGATCTAAATCTATCTTTTTATGATCTAAAGCAGATGCAACAGTTGGTAAAATATGTATTTCCTTTTTAGGAGAACTGTGTTGAAACGCCCAATTAATTAACTGAGAGCTGCAAAAAAATAATGTAAAAAAAAAACCCTCTAAAATGAAAAACCAAGGAACATGAAGGAAACGTGAACATGACGAAGTATAGATGCTGGCATTTCACAGAGTAACTATACTAGCAAAAATTTTTATGTATTTGTCCTAGGTTACAATGTAAAATATTCCAGAAGGTCTGTATTCTATCTCCATCTTCATGAACTGTTAAAATCAGGAGGGGCAGTGTTTTCCTTACCTCCTCCCCCGGACCATCTCCTGTTAATGGGCCATTAACACCTTGCCTCATGAGTCATAGATAACTCCCTCCAGGAGCCATTTGTGTTTAATGGGCAATCAAGGACGCACCCCATGACTCATAAAATGACAGCAACCCATTGTGAGATGCTCTGCCCAGGGGGAGGAGCCAAGCATTCCCACCTGGATATAATCTGGGAATGGGGACAGAACAGGCATCTGCCTTCTACTGGATTCCCAGAGGAGCACCCTTCTCTCCCACTGGATTCCCAGAGGAAGGATCAGACCCTTCTACATCACCAGTGGACCACTGGAGGAAAACTCCGCCCTTCTACAAGATCTCTGCTTCAGCAGAACCATCTGTCACTCCAGGAGCACTACTGGAGCCACCATTCAAACTGGACTGCTGCCAACATCCTGACTGACAGGGTGTCAGGTTGTATTCCGACTGTCAGGTTTTGTTTTTTGTTTAATACTGCATCTTGTTCTAATTTTCCTATTAGGCTGTAGTTTGTTGGTTTTTGTTTTACTTTATTTTGTTTATACATATTAAAGAACTGTTATTTTTATCCTCATATTTTTGCCTGAGAGCCACCTTTAATAATTTGAAGGGAGGGGGTTTGCATTTTTCTGTTCCGGGAGGGGCTCCTGCCTTCCTTGGCAGGCACCTGTCTTTCAAAAACAAGACAGTATTTTTATGAAGAGACTTGCACAAAGCCCAGAAACATTCAGTTGAAGTGAGGTATGCAGGAACAACTAACAGTGACAAAAAAGCAAGCATACGAGCACCCAAAGAAAAGTATATGATCCATGGCATAACTATCTGAAGATCATAGGACATTTAGTATTTTGCATAATTTTTCCATTAATCTTGTTTCCTTTATCTTTGAAATTTGCTGTCTGACAAATGTGATCCTAACTCTGCATACATCAGCCTATATCTTAAAATCCTGCTAATATTCTACTGTTGGATACATGCTAATGTATTTTACATGAAGAAGAAATGTAAGTAAAAAACAATGTAATAATTTTCCTCTGGTAGATCCTAGATCAGGTATTAAGGAAAGGTATTTGTATTATGATGAATCAAATTTAATGTGAAGCTAATCCAGGGAGTAATTCAAAGTACGTTTTGCAATAAAATAACTGTTTTCTACTCTTTAGATATTAATTCACTATGACTATTGAGGTCATATCACTGTACTTAGTTTAAATTTTAAACCAGAATACTTAACATCTCAGACTCTTTTCTGGAAAACCTTTAATAAAATTCAAGTTGGAGCACCATTAAAAGGATACAAAACAGCAGAGTAAAATATTCTTACAGTACAAAGAAATAAGCCTTATCAAGATGATCTCATAAATTACAATAACTCTTAAAAAGGATTAAGCAAAACAAAATTTAATTAATTTCTGCTCTTACTCAACCACAAGGACTCTGCTAAATTCTGATATATTGAAAAAGGAGATCTTGGCACCTCCACCATTAATGTGCTTACAGAAATTACATTAAAATTTACTAAACTTTTAAGACCTCATTTATGCTATCTAGTTGTCTGACATGGATTTGAATTATTTTTGCAGTAGGAGGAGTTAAGTAATTTCTTTCAGAGGCAAAATAGCTTGACATGCAGATACATATTTGATTACACATGATGTGAGCTCCCAAATAAGACAACATAAAAATTGATCACACAAATAATTCCTTTATGAGGTGGATTTCTGACTTTTACCCAGTGATTTATCTCCTGTGATTACAAACAAGACTGTCTTAAAATCCAGCCTGTGATTCTTTTTCACTAATTACATCAACCTCACAAGTCTAATTGCACTGTGCACCTACTGTCCCTTTTCTTCAGAAGCCTATGAAAGTTGCTAAGAGATGAACATATTTTTAAACACCAGTGATTATTGTTCCATTTATCCCAAGGACGCACAAAAACAAGTGCAAAGATTAGAGCAACAAAGCCTGTATATTTTCATCTCCTTTGCCATTCATCTTTCCATTCCTCCCCAGCTGCCTCCAGCCCTGACGAGGCATAGGCACTTCCCTGCTCTCTCCACAAGTCCCTCCCAAGACTCATGGATGCCCCCTTTGCATTTTCATGTTCAATTCATGCTCCTTAACCTCTTTAGCATTCCCTTTAGTCCTCAGGCCGGGCATGGGAAATACCGACTTTGCCCCTACAGGCCTTCCTCACTTATGTTCCTTGACACTTTTATTCTTACTGAGCCTGACCTTTTCTATTTTTATTTCTTGGTGTTGGGCTGAGGTTTTTTCTTGCCATTCAACTCCCTGCCCTCACACAGTCATGCCAAAGTGGTGAAGAGTAACATCATTAAAGAGGGCATTTTTGCTCACCTTGCCTTTCACCTAGAAAATATCCTACACATAGTGGTATAGCTCCCATACTGAGGAATTTTATTAATACACAGCTTCAGTTTAAGTTTATTAGTACTATTTGATCAATTTTTTTCTGTATTTATCTACAATATGAAAGAAACACCCTTGAAAGTATATAGCACACAAGTCACTAGGCGAAGCAGCTTGCTACAGATCAGTCTTCTGAGTCCAGCTCTAATGATGACACAGGTATTTTTTTTCAATATTTAATTGATAGAAAGCAAGTAAATATGAAATATCATATGAACTCTAAGGCTAAAGGCACCATTTTCTACATCCTCACCACCCAACGATATAATCTGATGCCAGTGAGAATGTTAGGCATCACAGGCCAGAATCTTTGGTGGCATCTCACAGAACACAGAGGAGTTCAATTAGTTTACATGAGCACATGCACTTTCTATCTCATTTTGGTATAATGGCATGAAAAAAACAAAATAAGTGTTCTCTAAGTGAAGAGTAGCTGTTCTGGGTTTTTTATATTCAAAGCTTCATTACAAAGCCATTAACAACTTCAGTTATGAAGACAGGTATGAGTAGTTTAGAAATTCATTAATGCATATAATAGAGATGCATGGATTAACAGTTCATGAAGGATGTGTTACTGCTGTCACCAGTGACGCACAGTTCGTGCTTCAAATGCACTAAATTAATTTGCAGTGCTCTTCAGAAACATTTCAGTCCTGAAAATACCTAAAGCAGCTGAGCCATGTGACTGGTGTCAGTAAGGCAGGACTCTGGGACTTGCAAGACACAACAGCTCTCCCACGCACAGAGGAGGGATTCATTATGCAAGTATTTCTCAAACAACACGAGTACCAAGCTGTCTCTTACTCTATGCACATCTACATATCCAGATTGTTGGAACTTGTAACTTAGCACTAAACTTCATTAAGAAGAACCTTCCTTTCCCTCACCCCGGTCTTGTTACATACCAAGAACCAACTTGATCAGGATAGTTGGTTTCTGTTGAAATGCTGCATAGCCTCTTCCAAGCTCCAAGTTCTAAATTTGGTACATGCCAGAATGATTTTGAAATGACATGAAATATTCTTAAAGGAAAACACATTACCTTTAACAAAATAATTATTTTGTAATCTTTTAGTGCATGCACTGTTTAACTACAACAGATATCTACCAGCAGAAGGTTTTAAAAATATGCCTTAAACAACCAGTTTTAAGTGTTTCATAAAGTAATCAAATTTTCCTTTCATTGGTGGTGGAATAAATGATACCTTAAGCTTCACCATATTTTTCAGTAGCATCCCTTATAACAGTGTGAATTTAATACATGGTAGGCCTAGATCTGCTTTGGAAAATTATAATTACTTTTTTTTTAGATTTACTCCAATGCCTTCTTGTGATAAATAAGGTTGGTTTTGATTTGCCTTTCTGAAAGTTGTCAGCACTTCCCAATCCCACATTTGTACAAGTGTGGCACTTTTCCAAAACATATTGTCTCATAAACCTTATTTAAACAGAAAAAATCTTTAAACAGTATTTTGCAGGCCTACACCAGTGAATGAACTTGGAAACTTTTCTTTTATAAATAGGATTATAGGAGCTCCATAAAAGTCAATTAAGAGGTTTTTCAGACCTTTTAGACAATTTGAATCAAAAAAAGAAAAAAAAAAGAAAAAAATATCATGATAATCCTATTCATGCTGCTTACAGATTTTCTATTTATTAGACCTGTCATTACATTTAACTAGCTGCTCATAATTATTAAAAAGTTAAGCACTGCTGTAAGATGGATTAATGGTGTTGTGTTTTCTCTAATAATAACAAAAATCTCAGCAGTTACTCTACTGTTGGATTATACAGTGTAAATATGTGATGTGTAAGAACATTTACAGCAGCCTCCTATGGAACCAGACTACTTTTATTTAACTACTAGATTTTGCTATCCTTCTAAAATTTAAAATGATAATGTCTAATCTTGTACTAATGTTACAGCGGTTCTCATAAAGTTACCTGTTCCATTCCACATTCAGATTTGACACAATGGTAGTATTTGACATGTATGTTTACAATTAAAGCTATAGGCATTCATATAAATTAATACAGAAAGCAAAAGCACAAAAACTTTGCAGACTTTCAATATATCTCTGGAAGAAAACAAAAAAAGCTATTTCCAAATAACATAGATTTCATTACATAGGCTAGGTGTATGGCTGTTTTTCTCAAGTAAAATTTCACTGAAAATTGTACAGTATCAGAAAAGCTTTTGTGTTTGAATAGTTGGCATTTCCTCATGAAAAATAAGCCTGTATATTGCCAAAATACTGTTATCAGGAGAGCACGGAACAGTGGAAGCCATTTGTAGTCACTTCACTTTTTCCTGAATGTTCAGAGTGGCGCATGACAGAAGCGCTTTATGCCTTCAGCAGCTGATTCCCACATGCATGATCTGATAAGGACCATCTGATAAGGACTGTTCTGTTGCTCCCCATCACTGAGTACACTAGACCTCTGCTTAGCTGATGTAATACACATCAACCAATTCCTGAATATCTGCTTTATCAGGAGAACTCTCAGCAGCCCAACAGTCCCCAGCCTGCTCCTAGTTCCCAGTCTTACTGATTTGATAATCTGCCTCACGGACTCTCAGACCAGGAAATCAGAGTGGAATAAGAACCAGGATGTCCAGCTATGAAAATAAGCATATTGATTTAGAGTTCTGTAGTTCCTTCATGTCCATGATTAAGGTAATTGACTCATCTTTTCAGAGAGGAGAAGATAGTAAATGACTGACAGAGAAGGAGGAACAGATATCATATATGTAAAAATTCACAAGGAAAATAAATGAACATATAAAGTTCCCATTTATATTCCTTTCTAAAAAAATAAATTTCCTCTTACAGCAAAGCAATAAATTATTATCAATATTATTTTAAACCACTGTGAACATGTTTTCAGCTCCAACAAAGGATAACAAATTCCATATTTTTTAAGCTCAGACCACCTCAAAAAAGAGCTATTTGCAAAAGAATACATATGCATTATAAGTATAATACCTCAGCTAGTTCCGTTTCCAAGAGAAAAGAGTAATTATCCCCTTCAAAGTTTAATCTAGTGCTGCATTTAACTCTATGGAGCCAACTGTACTGGCCACAAAACTGCCTTCTCAGGACAGATGTCTTGTGCTGGAGATATTTGTCTTGTACAAAAGTACCTGATCTAAACATCTGCTCACCCCAACAGATTTGGATTTCTGCATTTTTTACCTCTTTCACAGAAATACAATAAATATTAATTATTATATTTAGCAAATATTGTTTCTGTATTAACAATGTATGTTTAAAAGTCAAATACCCTAGATGGGATTATTTGGTGTGTTAAAAAAGATAAAGGTTCTGGAGAACTGGACAATAATGTATCTACTATGTGGAAACTGTAAAGGTTACTGAAGGCAGAATGTAGATTTTTGTTCCTGTTTTGTTCAGTCATTTTTGACAGAATGACAGAAAATTTCAGTTCAGTTCTTTCTCTCCAGAGAGGCACACATCAATTGAAAATATCTATAAATATCAGAAAGAAAGAAACACAGTGTTAAACTGCTTGAATAATCGTAACTGGCATGATGCCAAAATGTCCCCTGAATTTTTAACCTGTCTTTTGATACAGAGAGCTGGCCATTGGTACCACTTGCAGAGCTCACAAAGATGGAAATATCTGGGACAAAAACAAAACAAAAACAAAACACCAACAAAGAATAAAAAATACTGCCACAGTAAATTAGTAATTTTCTTCTCATGCCTTTTCTTTGAGATGTGTTTGTACATATTACTGTACAGGATGCACTTCCAAGGAATTGCCTATACCTGGTGTACTGCAGGAATTGGCCTCGTCCCGTGACCCAACAAACACTGCCAGAAGTCACTTTGCTGCCTGTGTGCTCTCTCAAGTGAGGTCAAAGGAAAAGGAGCCAACCTACAGGGCAATCCAGTCTGTCTTGAGGTTTGAGGTTGGGCACACATTTCAGCTCTTGATATTACGTTAAAACAAAACCTTAAATGGGACTTGAAAAAGTATTAACAAAATGGATAATTAACTGTTGATACGGGGTGGGGGGGGGAAGCAGTATTCATAATAAAGGTATTATATACCACAACTGCCACCAATACCCATCTCAAGCCAGGAAATGCATAAGGAATAACAGAAACATCCTTCTCATACTGATTTTGCTCTAAATCCTCAGCATGTAAAGCCACGCCACCAGTTCAGTCTGCAACTTTTGTATGTTCAAAAGCCATCTCACTGGGAATGCTCTAGCCCAGTTTTCTGTCATGTTCTCTGAAACAGAAGGAAAAGCAGTGTAGGCACAGAACTAAGGAGAGGATTACAGACTGATTAAATGTACACAGAATACAATAAAAGAGACAGATTTTCCATTTCCAGCAGCCAAAAAACCAAATCAACCTCTTTAAAAAGCTGCTTAGGTCATCTGCAAAGCTTTCTATATAGTAAAGAATTGAATTATGGTTTCCTGTTCCGTTATTTGTTGTCTTTGGTCACCACCCAGGTGCATGGAAAAGTTTTCAAAGCAATCTTTATCCCTGAAAAAAAGAAAATTCTTGAGAGCTACAAGCTGGCTAGCTCCTTTAGAAGGAAGAAGAGGATTTGCTTAATGTAGATCTGGCACACAAAACATAAATCTGGTCTCAGAAAGAGATGCTGTATAATCTAGCCTTTTGCTTCTTTCACAAATGCTATGCTGCCAGAATTGACAGAAGATTTTACAATCCCTGAAGTGCAAAGCCTTCTGTGCAAAAATATACATGCTCATTTTTAGTTATCGGCTTTAAAAGTTGTGTGGATTTGTTTCTGTAATATTGTGAACAAGACAAATTTGGAATGGTCTGTCATTTATTAAAGTTCCCGTCAAGAAGAGCAGCTGCCTAGCCAGAGCACTCAGAGAGGGAGAGCTCAGTTCTGTACATTTTACCCACAATAGTCAGCAATTACGTGTACAAGCAGCTCCATTAGCAGCCAGAGGAAGATGATGTAATTACAGATTTGTACAACTTGGCCTCACAACAAAACAAAAACAAACCCAGGAGCTTAATCAGTCATTTTACATATTAATCATACATCATGCCTAGAAACAGGAGGCTCAAATTCTAAGACAGGCATCTTGCTGCAGTGGAGATGCCCTGGAGTATCTCACCTGGTCGCCAGCTGCTGCTCCAGAAGAGCACAGGTGTCCTGCTGGTCCTGGGTCATATCTGCCAACCCTGGGTGGATGTCTCAGGCACCCTTGGGTGTCTCAAATGACACTAAATACCTGTATCTGAGCAACTGCTGCACGCCTAGGCTGCCAATTCTTTACAGGTAAAGCAGACACACGCTCCTTCAGGCAGAAGATAATCAGTTCAGAAATCACCGAAATCTACTTGAAGATAAGCGAGAGAAGGGTTACATTTCTTAGAGACAGAGAGTGTGTGGGATGGTGCTACTGCTGCAGTATGACATAAAAAGCCTGGTCTCGTACATGTGTCGTGAGAACAGAAAAAAGAGAGAAAGCCAGAGCCAGAGCAAGCACATATTTACTGCAGTCTTCTGACATGCCAGGAGCACAGTTGCCCCTTTTTTTCTATGTTTCCTCACCTTTTGTGATTGGTTATAACCTGATTTAGCAAAGGCAGTCTCACCATTTCTACCACACTGTGGTTTTACCCCACTTCTCAGTCAAGTGTGATGCCTAAGTAACATCAATAAGAGAGCAACATACATTCTTAACACCACAGTGTAACACCACATACATTTTTACACCACCAGAATGGTGGAGCAGAGATTAAGTCCACCTCCACTGCTGGACAAATAACCTACTGGCCATAAGACAAATGGGAACCAAACCAATCAGATAAAATCTATGGCAATGTTTTTGTTTTCTCTTCTCAGATCATCTCTGTTCTCCTATCTTGAACTCTCTTTGTAATCCAGCTTATTAGTTGCTAGGTCTGACTACGAGGTTACCCAGGGAACATGTAAGTGCTCCAGTGTAACAGCTCCCTCCTCCTCTTTCCTTTCTCCCAGTACTAAATCTTCCCAGTCGCTTCCCTCTCCCTTCCAAACCCAGGACACACACTGTAGTTCCCTGGGGAAAGACCAGCTGAGATTTTTTTCCACAGTCAGCTGTGTGAGATGGTACCCGACCCCTTCAACATGACTGACATCACTGCTTATCACAAAGCTGGAATTCACCCTCTCACCCGTCTTTCTCTTGGTATCAGTTCATTTGACCTTAAAATCCCTCCGAATAATACCCATCTATTTTCATGTGAGGACAGAGAAGGAACTAAAGGACAAACTTGTTTAAATGTGATGGTTATCTCAAAGCCAATTTTCAGAAATAAGCTAATAATAAAAAGCTACAAAAAATGAGAATATCTTAAAAGATAGTTTATCAACATGCCCTATATTAAAATAAGCCAAAAAATAATGGAAAAATAGTTTATTATGAATAACTGCTATTTTTAGGCTCTGTGATAGTATGCAAGTTCAAATTGTATAAGTAAGGCAGACACTGGACTTCAAGACATATTTTTTTATGTTGAGCTGACATTTATAGTAGGAGAAAAAGAATCAGCATCTGACAAAAAACCCCACAACTGAATGGTAATTTAAATGGCTAATTCCCAAAATTCTGCCTGGACTTAACAATACTGCATCTGCATTCCTATTCTAACTAGGACCACAGGGATTTCATAAGTCTGTCTGACAGGAGGTACATGTCTTAGCTTTCCTTAGCTCCAGTTTTATACAAAATTACAGATAATAATTTATGTAGGATATTTTATACCACAGGCCAATAAGAGGAACTTATTAAACCAATCAGAGTAAATTTCCTAAGATCTTTCTGTATGTAGAATTTACAGCCACCTCAACAGTCTCCCTGCTATTTGCCATGACCATGGTACAAGTACCATTCTTTAAGGAATGATCAGTAATACTTATGACTTTTCCATTTCCCAGTGTTCTGAAAATCATTAGAAATGTATGAATACCATTAGGCAGGCATGAACAGACCCATTACCATTGCACACAACATCCTGATACATAAAGTCTTTGTATTTTTTTCCTTTTTTTCAAGAAAACACCATTTGTCAACACAATTTCACTTCATCCACTACAAACTAGAAAACAAACGTGCTCAGGCTGTGGAAAACATCTGTGATATCTATGCAAGTATTTAATGTAGCAGCTTTATATGTCCACACAAAGCTGGTTTTGAGATTCTCATCAAAGAAGATGGCAATTCTGTTCTTTTACTCTCAACACTCAACACTGTAAAAAGTGAGCTACAACCATCTTTAGGCTGCTTTAGAGAGAACCCAGCTACCAGCAGTTATTTGACTTGGTTCTGGCCTATCGTACGACTACTGACATATAGACGTTTTCTCCTAAAAGGTCATTTTATGACGAAAAAGTCATAAAATTTATGACTAAAAAGTCATAAAATTAATATAAACAAACACACCTTTCTATCTTTATACAACCCATTCCACTAAAATTAGATTACTCACTTTTTTTTTAGGAAACCATCAAAATGTATAAAGAGCCTATAAGACAGAGCAAAAAACTGGCCTGTCAATGACTGAAGCATCTGTTTCAGCTCTTTTAAAATCCCAATGACTTTCTGAGATTTCTTACCCACCTAAAGACAAAAGAAGAGCCACTGGCCCCACAGAGTGGGGCAGCTGCCCAGCAGACACCTGAACTCAGCTGTCGTAGCACTGAGAGAAAATTTTTCAGCCCGTGCTTCTGAGAACAATTTGCTCTGGTGCAAATCTGTGATTGCAATATCTGCAGTTTTGCAAAGGAAAGAAGCCCTATTTGTTAATCAGGAAGCCTCATTTGTGAACAATGGAAAATAGTACTAAACTTTTCAAATAATGCCAGCTATTTTGCTGTAGAATTGCACAGCATACCATATCATGTCACTAGAGCCTAAAATAAAACCTTCCCAGAAACCCAAGTGCCCTATAATACTAATTTTAAGAGATTCCAAAGTTATTCCAAGCAAATGGTTTTATCTAAATTTGGCTGTTAGCCCCTATAGTCAAACTGAACTTGGAAAAGGTTGTGTGTTTGGGATAAACATAAGAAACAACATGGAACATGTTTTCTCTGTGCATCACATGGGCTATAGCTCACTGAATGCCAGATAAAAGGTAGACCTAAAGGTTAAGAGGATATTCGTTTTTCACCTGTGATTCTGCCCTGGCACCAAACTCCCAACAGCTGTACAAATCCTTCTTACCACTTGGTGACCTCTGCAAAGAATCTCCACAGCAATACATCTCTGAGTGTCTTTCTAAAGGTTAAAAAGTCATTTGCTAGTCAGATAAAACCAAAGGGCTCATTCAGGGCTCACCCACCACGGCATATTCATGTTATTACAATTTTGCATATGTACCAGATACTACTGGCATTACCGAAATTTTGAATTTTGTCATAATAACAGGTATCAAAAAAAAAAAAAAAAAAGGAAAGAAAAATGGAAAGAAAAAGAACAGGTGCATCATCAGATGAGCATAAGAGTAGTAAAAATGCATGAAAGTTCCCATGACTTTTCCTATTTTCTAAGAAAAATGTCCAAAGATCAAAGTCTCATTCAGCTGTTTCCTGAGACAGGAGTCACCATTTAATTGTTAACTGCCCTGCCACTTCTGACACACTTTCTGCTGAAAGATGCATTTACTTATTTACTGTGACGGAGCCTGTTGGGTTGCCCAGAAAACTGCTCAATTCAGCTGGGACAGGGCAGCTGCAATGGCCTTGAAGTGCTGAAGTCTCATGAGTCCTGACAGGAATCCCCTCCCAGTTCAGGGACAGGCATACCCTGCACACTCCCTAGCAAAAAGAATTCTTCAACGGGAAGGTAAAATACAAAACATTATGTCGGGAACAAGTGAAAAATACCCTAACGTTTATATTTTGTAGTTACTAAGCAAGGACGTTCAATGCAAGGTAAACTTTTATCCTTCTCATCTTCACATCTTGCAATTTTTATCGCTTTGAACAAGGAGAGGTTGTGACAATAAAATCTGACATGATGACTTTCAAGTAAAAAGACATAAACTTGCTTGATACTTAATTTAAGTTTTAATTTAGAAAGCATTTATGTTCATTTGAGAAACAGAGATAAAAATATGGTGATTTTAGGTTACTTAGCACTTTTAAAAACAGTCTATAATTTCATGAAAAATATCCAATTTCATTTTTGAATTTTCCAAAATCAAAAGTAAGTTTTGACTTAAAAGAGGGGATTGAAGAAATGCAAGCGCATTCTCACATAGGAAACATATGTTATGCTAAAAAACCATTTTGTTGAAAACAATTATAAAAATAGAAATCTATCAAACATCAAATGGCTTGAAAGAAATACATGTAGAAGAAATCTGTAATTTGTCACATTTCATCATTTAGAATTACAAGTTAAAAGCTCTACAGAGTCAGCAACAAGCTATTTAATCTTCTTTTATAACCTGCATACTCTATTCTGTCCTCACCCTAAATATGCCACCTTGGAAAGGGTTGCTTTATTGTCAATGTAATATGAAAAGGTGACTCCATTAATAATCTATTATAAATTTAATGGATTCCTACCAGCTTCTTATCCTTGGGTAAGGAAGGAGGTTCTGTTATCTTCCTGCAATTTCAAGCTTCTATATCTACCTTTCTCCTACACTCAGTCTTGAGCAAAAGACAGCAACGCATATAAATAAATGCAGTAATAAGTGGTTCTTCATATTTTATAATTAATGCATGATTAAGACTTTCTATGCTGAATAAATACAACCAGTGGGTTATCTAAGCTTTCCTAATCTGCTTTCCTTTAATTGCTGAAAATTTAAAAATAAAAATTTATCCACTAAACGTGTTTCAATCCCAAGGCATGCACTCAAAGCTAGGAGTAAACTTACATAAAAACCTGTTTGCCAGAGACACATGAATTTCCATCATTATAACAATTTATGGCAATATACTTAATATCTTGTGAATTAACTTCTTTGTTTTTGCTAGCATGTTTTATTTGCATAAAAATTGGCTGGGCTAAAATGTTAAGACAAAGCAGAAGAGGCTGGTAATGTAAGGCTGTATTTAGTAGAATAGATTTTATTTTCATATCACTTTCTATCCAAGGATATTGTGACATTTTTATAAACAAGCTGAGACTTACACACCCAATTTTATCTCTGTTCTACAAATAGGGATACTGAGGAACATGAGAAGATAGGTACCAGGGGTCATGGGAAATAGGACACGACTCTCCTGGCTCACAGGCCCATTCCTGCCACTCTGCGCCTGGTGATTCTCCTGCATGCTGAAAATTCAGCAGGGAGCTGGTTCCATTGCCCAAAACTCCAGCCTCAAGACACCAACAGTGACTGACCACTGGAAACTGCCAGCCTGGCCAAACCTAGCTTTTAAACCAAGGCTAAGGCTTCTCCTGCAAGTTCCAGTCCTGACGTTTGCATTCATCATCCTGCTGAACTCAGTTTTATTTAACACGGTCATAAGACTGTCTGGCTTAAAAAACACAGATAATGGTTTCAGATGAGTTAATTGCTCCAAATCTGTGGGATAGTTAAGTGGGAATAAAGAGCTCACTTAAAATGCCCTGAGTCCCTACAAAATGCAAACATTCCATGACTTTGGAAAGTTACGTATTTTACCTCTTTTCTTTCCTTGCTGCATGGCTTGGGTAAATGACAAAACCAGGTCATATTGTAACTGCTGCAAAACAATGGATCTGTGTTCGCAGGTAACTAACTGATTCATTCAGCAAACCACAATACACTAATATTAGTTATGGAAAAAAAAAGAGAGAAAAATGTTGAATTTTTCAGTAAGGCACTTGATTAAAGCAATCATTTAATGCTTGCTGCTACATTCTATTGTGCTGCTTAAAGCAGATATCTCCCAATTAAATAAAAGATCAATAAACTGAAAAAGTGCACCAAGTTGCAAAAAAAAATTAAAACTGTTATTTTTATTTTGATGTTGCTCAATAATTTTTTTTTGCCTTTTTTTAAAGTGTAGAAGTATAAGTAGCCCAGGTAAGGCAAATTTATTACTCAGTGTGAGGAAATTTGAAGGATAGCAAAAGTACATGGCAATAATCCCATTGGAAGTTAAATCTATGAAGTCAACCTTTCACTGTAAGGAAAATATCTTCATTATTTTTCCTAAATCTTAAATTTAGGAAAGAGAATTCTAGAGTGCCAAAACCCATAATCAGTCTGATCAAAAAAGTATTGATTTTCAGCTGCATCATGTTCAAAATGATCATGAGGTGGTGCTTCAGTTCTTGACAAATTTGTGGAGCTAATGATAATTCTCCAATATTGTAAAATTCAAAGCACATTTATGAAAGCCAGGTTCATTTGAAGCCCATTTGGAAAATATCCTTCTTTCCAAGTGACCTTTAGCTGTGAAACTCATTGCTGCTATTTGGTACCAAAGTGACTATGTTTTGCTTTTAAAATAAGCAAGAATAATGGGGTTTTCTTCATCTACAAATCATTTTATAGTCTTAGGCTCAAAAACACAATAATGCTTAACATTCTGCTTTGCTCAAACCACATGAGAATAATTGTGTAATGTTTCCAGAGTTCTTCCCCAGGATGAGATACATACCCCAGTACCATTAAATGACACATATCCTAAATTTGTTTCATCTTTTCTAAATTTGTCTCTGTTGCACAATGATTGAATTCCCATTGGCAGTTCTACTGCTTCTTAGCAAACAGCAGCACTAGGGAACTATTACTGCCTATTATTTATTAAGTACTTAAACTAGTTGCCATATTTTGGGGTAGATGTTCAGAGATGTATCAATGCCAAGATTTCATAACATAAAAAGCAATTTTGTTATGTAGAAACAAAACTGCTTTGTAAGCCACTGGAAGAGAGACATTTAACATGACATTTCTGAGGCAGAAAGAGACAGATTACTGGACAAACAATTCTGCAGCAGAGAATGGATGGATGGTGTTTCTCATGTGCAATATTTACAATATTTTAAATTATTTACTACGAATCTCAGGAGCATTCTCAAGACATACTTTTAAAAGCATTTCATTCCCTTTTAGCATTTACACGCCTTTATGACAGGAACCCCACTGAAAGGTACTGATGAAGAAACTCAGATTATTTAGCTACATTTTTCTTTTGAAAAGCCTCCACAATTTGTCTCAAATTTTGTTCCCATCTACAAATAAAAGCCTCAGAACAAAACTGAAATATATCCCTTATTTCACTGTGAACTTGGAAAGTTTTTGTACCTAAAATATTTTTCAGCTCATTTAAGACCTCCTGTGATGACTGCTTGTCCAAAATCCTCATCTGCTATACAGATGGGGAAACTCCACTCACAAGCAATGGTAAAGGCATATGAAGCTGCTGGTAGAAGAAGTAGTTTCCTGAAACTCTCAGAAGTCTCCCACATGCCTAGGGAGGAACAGGCACAGTACTTACAAGCAGATGCCTCTTGCCTTCTTCTGTCTAATCCAGTCTGCCCAGATGCTAAACACATTTTTTCTGCTATGTCAGAGATGCACATTGCTTGACAGAGTTAAGTGCTTCATTACCAAATGTTCAACTTAAATTCATAGCTTTTTCTGATGCATAGATCAGGGCAGCTATCGGCAAGGAAAAAACAGAATGAGTCCTTCCATCCTCAGGCTATTTAAGCATATGTGTGGCTGTAAGGCCATGCCCAGCCCGTTGAAGTCAACAGCCTATTTCCATGTTTAAACTTCACAGACCTGAGTGTTAGAACACATAGCTGAATGCACCTACTCTGACAACTTGCATAAAGTTTTGCAGCTGCTCTTGCCCAAAGTTAACAGTGATCACCAAGCCTTTCCAGCCTGCTTCCTCCCCCCAAGCATTTTTTCCAAGCAGGGATATGCCTTGGATTTTCTTGGTGACTTTCTGCAGAGCCCTGGGAGGCAGAGCACAGAGCCCCATCAGCTACTTACCACAGGCACACGTGTACCTCGTGTCACATCAGGAGAACTTCACAGAAAAACCTGTCTGCTTTTTATTTGCATATCAGAACTCAGCCCCACTGCCCTCTCATGAGTTCCTCACATAAAAGGACTTACAGAACCAAGTAGTCTGAAACAAGAACCTTGATTTTGAGAATTACCAAAAAAAACCAATCAGCGGTGATTGTTGTTTTACACCCCTTTCTGAACTTTTAATATCATGCTGTAACCATACAATATTAGAATGGATTATTCAGAATATAATAGGGGAATTATATGCAGATTGTGAAATACTTATAATTCTTCACGGGGGTTTTTGTACTACTTAAACTTCTGGAGGATTTATTTCAAAAACTTCAAGAAGTTTTATTTAAACTTCATTGATTTATGCTTTATGGTGCAATAGCTTTCGTCCAATTGTGGTTTTTATTACTACGCAAGAAATAGCCAAGCTTTCTCAACACAATGTTACATTATTTTCCATAAAGAGAACCAGTGTACTTGTCCCAGAAGCTCATGGTCCAGAATTCAGTAGGCATGATCTATTCTCTTTGATAAGCATGTTTCATGGCAACATCTCAGCTGAACTATGTGTATTAATTGTAATACAGGCGATAAAGCCAGAGTTCTTTAGCTATTGACAGATATTTTAAAAATAAAAATCCTAGATTACATTATCTCCATCCTTAGACTGCAAGAATAGACCCAGTTCTTCCAAACTCAGCTGAACAATATCCTGCAAAAAATCTAATCAGAGTAGGGGGGTTCCTTCCAACCTGAATTATTCTACACTTTTATGATCTGCAAACTAGTAAAGGCCATTAAAAAACTCTTTCTTCCTGACTATCAATTCAATGGCTAAAGTTTCCTTTCTCACACTGTAAAGTTACCTTTACTGCTGAAAAATCATCACAGTAAGGTACAATAACTTGAGCAATCTTAGGATCTTGAAAAAGAAAATAGGAAACAGCTATTTATCCACTCAATCCAATGAAGTTAAAGATGTGATAGCTACTCCTAACTTATAATATGGGTTTACTTTAAGTTATTAATCACAGTAGAGCTCCTTAAAACATCCTGTGGTTTTTACTGGCTTCTGCACACTTAAAAAAGATGCATGAATTTTGCTCACCTGATTATGCTGCTGGGTAAACACCTTGAGTCTTTATAAGTTTTACCATGTTAGATCAAATGTACTTTCCTAATTCAAGCAATATTGATCTTTTCCCTTTTCCTCTCTTCAGCCTTTATAATGAAATATTATTCATTTATGAGCTTAGCAGCAAAAACTGATATCATATGCTTTGATTTTTGTTCCTGGCAACATAAGCACATCTATGCTGGGTCACAATTAAAGTCCATGTCGTTCATACACAGTTTGAAAATGCCAAAAGCAGATGTCCAGGGAAAAGATAAAGAGCATAAGTAGTATACAGTGATATTGGATACTCTGCCAGCCTCTGGCCATGTGGAGGTAAAGGACTCCCTGACACAGAGGTGGTTTCTATGTGTCTAGACATTAAATCTTCTATGAAGTTTCTCAGTCTCTTTCTGCACCCTTGTACAGTCCTGGCATCCACAATGTCCTTTGTCAAGGAATCCCTCAGTATATTGTCGTGTTGTCCAGAGAACCATTTATAATTTATTTATAATATGTCAGGACGATCCCTTTTTTTTGTTTCTTGGTAATTTTGTCTCTTTCTCCTATTTATTCTGAACATATTTATTATTCACATTTTGAAATCCTGTTGGCACTACACGCAGGAGCAAAACACTGGTCCACTTTAACACACAAGAGGTTTTGTCTACAGAATACAAAACTGTGTGCAATACATTTAAGGTTGCTCTTCAATTTCTTAACATTTAGCTTTCAGAGAAGAGTATAAAGCTCCCTGTACTATACTATAGAGTGGATTCCCATTAGAAAATTTTATGTTCCTTTCCATTACAAGAAGCAAGTTAGGAGTTCGTAAGAGAATAACATGCTGATTAGCTGGGGAATTATAAGCAATTTAACTTTCTGCTTTTTATAAGGACTGAACCAAGTAATCTCAAGTGCCTTGTTCATGGAACAGTAAAACAAGTAGATTGATTAAGTAGAGTAGAAATTGTATCATCAGTTTTTCAGAAAGATTTGACACTTGAATACCTGGAAATGTAATTCAAATTGGCTCACAAAGAGAGGTATTTTTGAGAATTACAAATTGGCAGAAAAGTCATAAACAGTGTAATATCAGGATGAGGTTTCATTTCTTTGTTAATATCCAGGACTTAGACTTTTTTCTTTTTCATTTACTTTGGAAAAACATTGATGGAATTTTCAGGTTTTCAAGTCAGGTGATAACAAAGACAATTTAAAAGGTATTGTAAATGCACAGAAAACAATGTTAAGAAAATAATCTCAGCACAGGAGGCAAAGAAAAATGTTAAAGATTATATTTCAATATGCATTTCAAGGGGAAAGAGAGATGAAAAAGAGGACTACTGAGAATTCAGGAGACCAATATTCATGCTAGCGTTTAATAAAAAAAATAATTCTGTAATTTGGATATATTTAAGTACATCTTGGAAAAGAGAGCATTATTTCTCATATTACTTTGGTATAAGAAAATAAATGGAATTAAATTTTCCTATAACAAAGCAAATCCATGGAAAGTAGAAATTGCTCAAACAGAACATTAACTGGGAGCTTTAAATACTCAGTTGAGGAAAGTTAAAAATAATTAAGTGTAGATTGGTTCACATTTGACTAGACTGACAGCATCTACAAATATTTTAAGATCATAACAAAAACTAGAACAGTTATTCAGTATGAGTCTCTCATATTAATAGCCTGAAATTAAACATGGAAAAATTGAGGCTGAGTATCAGGAAAGCTTCCTGGCAGTGAAACAAACTGGGCTCCCAGGGGAAACAATGGAATCTACACAGCTTTAAACTTTTAAAACTAGACTAGACAATAACAATCAGTGTAGGGGAATATTTTTGTATTGGCAAAAGACATATTACTTGATACTGGCAGGTCATTGCCATCTCTGGTTGAAATACATAACCCCCCCCGTAGATGATCATAGATTAAAAAAAGACAAACACAAAAAAGCCCACCAACCCAAAAAAACCAACTATGTTTCAAAGAAAATATTTTCATTATTCAAATGAAATTCACAAAAATAATTCCAAAAATAAGGCAGAGCCTGAGGTTCATGTTTGTTGTGCTCTACATTTTGTTCCCGTATTAAGATAGAAACAAAAAAGAAATTATTTTACGTGAAGTGTTAGCCTATGTTCAGATGATTTGATGTACTAGCTTGTAAGTAACTACGCTGCCAAGTAATTCTGCTGTGTTTTGTGAGTTTAAGTTGTTGTCATGGTGACTACAGTTGGTCTATAGGTATCTTTTTCTCATTTAAAATCTGAAGAGATATTTTTAATAAAGCCAATGGGAAAATGTTTTTAGTTTGAAGTTTAACCCTCCTGTAAAATATTTCCTCTTACTAATATGCCAAAAATTTTGAAACCCTCTTAAAACTCATTCTTTCCTGTATGCGTTATTTTCTTTACAAAAACAGAACACTTTGTGTTTAGTGCCAATCACTGATTTTGCTTAACCTCCATATAAAACTGGCTGACATCAACACGAATGCACAGGTGTAACTACCACAGAGCAGTCACAGTGAGTTAAGAACTATGCTATGCAATGAGATGCCATTAAATATCATGATTGTCCCAATTCAGAATGTTTTACAAGTTGCACAGTTTATCAATATGTCTTTGCAGATACTTTCCTAATTTAATTTTTTAACCACTAAGAAATAAGCTTACTCTTTATGCCCTAAATGAGGAAAAAAAAAAAAAAAGAAAAAAGCCCGGAACAAAGTTGTTCTGCCTGCTATTTATTCTGTTATTCACAGAGAAACAAAAGTTAGTATTCATTTACTGGCTAATCTTTGTAACATGGAAACGTTCTGCTTTCCAAAATTAGGTGGTTGATTCAGGGTGAGTTATAAAAACCTCCTGTTTGTTTGAGAAACAAATCTGAACTGGCAAAATATTTAAAGCAGTGTTCAGCAACTATCATGAAACAGGACTACAGAGAAAACAAATCACATAACAGGAAGAAATATTCCTTCTTTAAAAAGTTATTAAATAAGAAAGAGCTTTTCATTCTGAGGACAATTAGGAGGAAGAGAGTTGTTGTAATACAGTGATTTTCTACCTTTTAAAACTGAAATTAACTCTGACATACTAAAACAGTATTATTACTGGTGGAAAAAGTAATAGTGAGAAAGTGCTAATACATCCAAAGAAAACATGATACTTATTTGTGAAGCAGAAGATTTGATGGCTCTGTAGTTAAGGATGCCTTGTGGCTTTTACAGCTCTGTTTATATTTCCAATACACGAGGCAAACTCACTTCAGCTAAAAAAACATGCAGTAATGGAACCAGAGAGGAACAGGCTATACTGTGAACAATGATTCTGTGACACAGCCATTACAGGGTTGTGTCCCCAGAATGGCCAAGAGATGTGAAGTCTGTCATCCAATTTCTTCTGCTGTACAAGAGACATGCACTTCAGCACAAGGCAAAAGAAACAGCCTGTCGTTCAGGAGTGAAAGTAGAATTTAAATGGTAATAGGTCTATTACTGACCTTAATCTCACTGCAACTTGGAATTTCAGAGTTCTCAGCATAATTAAATACACAAGGGAAATTAAATTAGAGATACAGAAGTGATAAAATATATCTACAGGCACCTGTCCTTGAGATAATTTCCTGGCCTTCACTATTAAGAATATAGTCATCTTTGGGAAGTATTGACTACAGTGATGAATCTGGTAAAACAGGGCCAACCTTTGCCCAATGATTTTGCATAGAACTGCTCTCTATCCATTTGGACAGACCTAAGCTCATGTTCCACCAAATGAGGGTAAAAGGGACAGATACCCAGTGCAGGGATCGTACATATTCTCCCATCAGCCACGTGCTACTTTCAGTTTCTCTAGAAGGGATCGGCTAGGGTGGCCACAAGCTGAGTCACCTCAGCAGCCTGAAGGAAATGAAAGCACTCTTCAAAACCCAAGTAAACAAAAAATGGGGCTGGGCTTTCCTCAGCTCACCTGCCTACATTGACTCACCTCTTGGCTACTGCAGCATCCTGCTGTGACAGGGAGGGGAAGGAAACATGCAGCCAAGAGCACCTCAGTTAGAGTAGGTGCAGTGTGAGGCTTTACTCTTAATGACACTGCAGGGTGTTATTCCGATCTCAGTGGAACATAAAATAGGCTGTTCCTAGCCAAAGCTACGCCTGTGCGAGCACTCAGGCTGTGTTTTTCTGAGCACAGCATGACCTTTAATTACAGCACAGCTAAGAAGCACACTTGGCATCCTTAGTGTGTGTTGTACAATGAAGGACCCGTGGCTGTTGCAACCCAATAATTGTTTTCTTTTGGGGAATTATGTACCTTCTGAATTCATATGACAGTAGAAACCAACACACTAAGAAACTGAGAGGTATTTCTGGCTTACAGAACACCCAGTTTGACACCTAATCACCTTCACTTTTACACATTACAGTACCCTTGTATAAACGCTCAGAATTCTGTTTACTTCCAGCAACAGGTCCAAATTACTACAGTTTTTTGTTCAGGTGGTCTTTACACATGGGCTCAGAGAAGAGATGCCAGTAAGTTTAGATGTAGCCAGAAACTGTATTTTGAAAGGAAATCAACAATTTGGAAAGGCCTTTGCACAAGGTCATACCTAACGTCAGAATGAGAAAACACTGCATTAGCTGAATAATTTTTCTGATCTCAGTAGAGGAAAACCTTGCAGTCAATGTTTTCAGTGCTAGTCTTAAAACATTTATTTTCTCTACCTATATTTGTAAAAAGATTTTTTAACTAAACATTAGAGCTTTGAGATGTGCTCATGTGCAGGACTGTCTCTGTGTATGCTGTAGATTAGATTAGCCACTAAGCCAATTCTGCCTGGGGAAAAAAAAGGTAACACTGAGAAATATTATAGATTGAAAATATTAGAGATTGAAAAAGTTATGGCAAAAGAGAAGCTGGTAAATCAATAAACTGTAAGGGGGAAAACCTGATATTGAGACAATCTACATAATTGTAATTAAGCAGCGCAACAAGGGCTTAAAATATGAACAGAAAGTTGATTAAAATCAAAGAGATCAAAAGGACACTTTCAGCAAATTTTATATAAATTATGTAAGAAACAGCAGGGGTAGGCTGCAGCACAGATTTTCCCATTAGCTTTTTTAGTATATGGGCTCTCCAAACCAAGTGGCACGAGGTGAGTGTATTTTGAAGCACGGGTAAATCTACAAGTTAATCTGCTTCTTTATCCATTTTGTATCTTTCTCCTCTACGCTGGGAAAATTTCAAAACTGCTGACAGGCCCAGCATGGAAAACCATTACTTAGTACAGTTTCCCATGTAGCTGTTTTCTTACCTGTGCATGCTCTAATGATCAAACACAGATCTTGCCCACATCTCTTTGAAGAGTATTGCATAACACTAGAGGCAACGTGGTAATGTTACAGAAACTATTTGTAATCTTTCACCCTTCATGAGCAAATATTAGTTGAAACATAAAAAGAAGAAAGGTAGAAGAATGAAACTCTTCAGAAAACATGAAAACGCTTCATAAAATTATTTTAAGTCAAAGAATATCTATTTTTACATTGTTTATAATAATGTTGTTCATAATGTAGTGAATGATAGCCCTTATTTATTTCTAAAAGTATCTGAAGATATGATCAACACTTAAAGACGTCAATGTTCACAGAGTATGAATATCCATGTTTAACGCAGAGCAAGAAGCAAAGGAGAAAGTTTCAGGCATGTTTTCAGGATAATCAATTTTTTGGTCATAACCTTAGTCCAGACACGGTAAGACGAAACAGAGAGCCCACACGTCACAAATGTTCATCATTGTTTTTTGAGTCTTCCTTGAATGGGACCTGAGCAATCATCAGCTTTAAATGAAATTATCCTACTGAAGTGCTACTTTGAACCCACAGAATGAAAGCCTTTATCTCCTTTTTCAAAATACATGAGAATCTTAACGGACTGTGGACACAATCAAATCTGAGTAAATAAACACAATATAGAGATGGTGAGGAACAAGCCAAGGGTTCAAAAGTTTTTTGATTGCTCTTTAAAATATGCAGTTTCACAGAACAGTATACATCAATCAAACCCTTTTTATAGAATGTGGTTTAAGATTCTTTTATTGGGAGGAAGTAAAATTAAATATTTTTATATATCAAAAAAGTAAGATCATCTAAACAAACTATAGGCTGACCACCTGTTATGTGTCAGGCAGAAACTAATTCCCAAATTACAAGGCTAAAATATCCTAAGATCATATCCCTTTTCTATTCGATTTTTTTAAAGAAATTCAAGTTCCCCTTTTTCATCAAACAGAAACGTTACTGAACTAATTTTATGAAGAATTCTACTCTACCTTTACAGCAATTAAATAATTAAGAGTTGTACTATGGCAGACACATTTTACACAGATGAGAACAGACAACTAGCAGTCAAGAAGAATAACACAGAAAAGGTTACAAAAGGAATTTTCCCATGAGCTTTTTCCTCTCTGCATGCTATAATCCTTCTCATCTGAGAAAACTCAGATGGTCACATCATACCAAAAATTACCAAGTGAGCTGGGGGTAGGATAGTAAGGGACTTTGCCAAGCAATGACACTGTTTATGCACTCTCGTTCCCTTGATGATGCTACTGCATTCTCACAGTAAAACAGATTTTAGACGTTTTCTTTGCAATAACTATTGAGAGAGGAGAAAGAACTTAATGAACCAGTACTGAGAGAAGCATAACTAAAACAAATACTAAAAGCAGAGTCGAGTATTTAGTGGTATTTTTCTGATTCATGTACTTCCTGAGGATCCATGATATTTTCATTGTTAAGTAGAAGTCCATAGATAAATTTTATGTTCTTTTTTTTGTTCCTCTTTAACAAATTTTTAGCAAAAATTTTAATACCTTTTTTGTCATGGCCAGAACAGACGGTGGAAATATTTAAGAGCACTGGTTTATGTTTTACTTTGTTCTATTTCTACAAAGGTTTTGAGGGTGAGGGGGGAGGGAAGGGGATTGTTTTGTTATGTAGCAAAAGTAATTAAGTAACAACTGTTTTATGAAAGTTGTGCATGGCAGGTCTTCAGTTTTAAAATATGAACAAATAAAAATCTGGCACAAAAAAATGGGCCAGCATTTCAACTTTCTGCTTTCTGTTCTAACTGTATTATATTGTACATGGAGCTGTCAGGAAGAAAGCAACCAGAACATATGCTTATATTTTGCTGGCATCAAAATTTAGATGTTTTTCTCTTTACCTTTTTTTCACACAAAAGTAAATAAAACCCAGAATCTGTGAGGGCTTTTGATATGCTTTACTGAGCAGATTCTTACTCAGCTTTATAGAGCAGCTGTAGTTTTAATTATTTTGATAACCTTGAGTTTTTGTCCTGAGCTTCAGGTCTGCAGGAATCAAGAATCTCATAGCAAATTTGCTAACAAAAGCACTCTGGAGAACAATGTGACTGGCTTGGAAAGTCCCTTAGCACAGCTGCTTTGGAATTCTAAACCCAACCCAGTTGGCACAGAGGAGCTGTAAAGACAAGAGTCTCTCTTTGAGTTGGACAGAATCCCCTGGGGACTGTGCTCAACAACCCTACCAAGCTAAAAACCCAGTCTACTCACACACAATTTTGTAGAAGGTTTTTACTATCAAATAGAGATAAAACATCATTAAGCCAATAAAAGATACATAACAGATGACAAAATGACCTCTCTGTCACATTTCAAGTACCAAGAAATCTAAAAACCACTTTAAAGTAAAATCACCAGGATTACAAAGTGGACTTGGCAAGGTTATAAATGAAGGAAACAGGTCATTTAACCAAAACACAAAATGTTGGGCAACTTTCAACCAACTGCATTTTGCAATTTCCATTACTTCTACTATATTTATATCTTTATTGTCTTCATTTCCCACTGGAATTGCATTACTGCCCAGAGGCCTGTCTGCATGTAAACTTGTTTTTCTTTCAGAAATGCTCAGTCCCCCCATCTCCTGCAGTGACCTACTACAGCAGCTGTTAACAGTACTGCAGGAGCACTGAACTCAGCACAGCCAGAGGACTTGGCTCCTATTAGGGCTGCAGATGGGGCATCATTGTGTTAGCAGATTATAACCTCCCATTTCAGAAATGCCATTCAAAGGATATAAATTTGTTTCAAATTAAGAAATTTTTCCTTTTAAACACCATTTTCTTACAGCTAGTTGTCCTGTGCTATTTGAATTCATATTCACATTAGCAATTTGTTTCTGCAAATGCTCCCCAGTTTGTTGAATTTTTAACACAAAATATTTTGAGTAGGAGATACAGCATCTCATCTCTAAAGCAGAAGAGAAACAATAGACTGTATACACTTGAAATGGGACAAAGGTTTTCTGTCTACTTCAATCAGTTTATAACAGCCAGAAATCACTGTACTCTGCACAAGGTTCCGTAAATATTGAGGAAAAAAAACCCCAACTATTTTATATCTGTAATGTACCTAGAACTCATAGATAAAAAACTTTCCAGGAACATATAAACTTATAATACTTTACATATAGGAAACTATTTTTATGTATTCACTTACCCCATCAAAAAAAAATCCACTTTACTCAAGGTTAGATACCATCAAAGATTTCCATATTGTGACTCCAGCTTAAATAACAAAAGTATTTTGAGATGCCCTTTTCCACTAGGGCAATAAAAAGGGATATTATTTGTGTTGAGAGGTATTCAAAAGAAGTTGTGATAAGATAGACTAAAGACATCACATCCCTAACCAACTCTATACATCATTTAATTATGTCTTGACAAATTTTAAATTAAAATGCAGTGAAAAAAAAATCTACGATTATCAATAAGACACATATGTATAAAAATTTCAAGTTCTGAACATGTTCTAAATGTCTCTCCAGTTTCTTTGCAAGGTTACTTTAATGCTTTTATTTACTGCCAGGGAAACAAATTTCTGTAGGAGTTGCTGAGGGGTTTGCAAGGAAATGTGTAATATATTCAATAGTGAGAACATCCTCACAGAAATCACCTGTCAGCTTCCTCTGGTATTCCTGGAGTTTATGACTCCAGTATGCTCAGCAGAAACATTAGTACCAGACGTTTGAAATAAACCAAATATTCTCAAAGCAGAAAATGGAAAGAACTCCAAAAAAGTTCGGAAGTGCACTTTAAACAAAGTGAAGCACACATTTGTAAGCCTGATTTATCAATTCCTAAGTTAGTTTTTAACATTTAGTCTTGCAAATTTATAACTTCCTTTCATCCTAGAAGGAAACTTTACTTTCCAACATCTAAAATTTTGTTGGTTTCTGCCAAAATTAAGGAACACTTCTAACTGCAAGTCCTATATATCAAAACTTCACTGACATATTTTAAATTACAAAAAAAAAGACCACTTTTATAAGATCTCAAGGAAGCAAACATCTTGCTCCTGAAACTGCAAGCCACTAGTCATCTTTAATGACCACTTTAGAGAAAAGAAAGTCTGACACAATGCTGCCCAGCCTTAATTCACATAGTGAACATTGAACAAATTAAAAACAAATAAACAAACAGAACTAGAAATCACTCTTTCTACAATTGACAGCATGTTTATCTAGCTAGAGCTAAAAAAAATCTATATTTGTGATGCTCCAATGACCTGCTTCATGCTGTCAGACAGAAGCTTGGGACCGAAGACAGTTTTACTTACCACAAACCATTGTTTGCATATTTGCAAAAAAACTAAGCAAAACAAAACATGTTCCTATTTGGACCTGATATTGCACATATGGTATTTCCTGATGCAATTTGGGTCTGTCTGGTCAAATTTCAGGTTTGGTAATATGGTAATATTCTGGATTTTCATAAAATTGTTATGAAACTGACAGAATGGCAGTCCTTGTAGTAGGTCTTTTATTACTTTGCCAGACATATTTCATATGGGTTTGTATCAGATACAGTTAATATCTGGCAAATGACGTATTGGAATAAAGTGCAGAGAAACTGGTACCCACGTTACTGAGCTCAGAAGGTGCTTGGTATTTCCACACCAATGCAGTAAGACTGCTCCAGCAAAGGGACATGAGATGATTGTGGACCAAAGTATCTCTCACAAAAGGACAAGAGCCTGCCTAAGTATTTGTGACATCACGTTCCCTCTAATGATGGACATCTGACTTTCAATAGCCTTGCCATCACTGTGGAATCTTTACCATAAATTGTAAACATTTGTAATTTTTTCAGTAAAACTGCAATCCTTAAGGAACTGTCTTAAATGCTGAAGAATGTCAGATGTGCAATGGATGTGACAATCTACTGAATCAGCACAAAGGGTCTTCAGTCATATTTTGTTTACAAGCTGAGCATTATTAATAAAGGACTTAAAAACTCCCTCATGAAATTAGTCTGTGGAAGGGGTCTGAGAATTCAGTTTTGGAGTTTATAGAAGAATTTTATTTGGACTTTTACAAATGGAACGGATTAAAACTACTTTCTTTAGACTTCCTGCTCATTGCTTCTTCCACCAGGAAGTCCAGCAGAGGACAAACAGAAGAACTGCTCACATAAAGGCCGCACTAATGACAAGCTGCTCTCTTGAAGATTGCTGGGAAGGAATCTGTTGCTTGCCAACCGAGTTTCTCCGTGTTCAAAAATTCTTCTCCAATGGGTAAAGCTATCTAGGCACAGCTGTGTGCAATACATCCAGCATTGTAAGGATTTTCCTGGCCAGCTTTCACATAGATGTCAAGCAATTTTTCTCATGAGATTTTGGAAGGATTTTTAATCATTTGGGATAAAAGAGTATGATTAAAGGATGGCTGGCTCAGCTGGTGCTGACAAATATACTGGCATCTGCTATACCTCCTCCTGAAATTTTTTTTCCAAGGGAACCAGATCAGTAACAGACTGAGCAATAGGGGGAATAAATATGTCTTTCATGGTCTTTGTGGTGAAACCTTATGGAGTTTTGAGATATCCCACTTGAAGAGCTGAGGCCCAGACAGAAGGATCCCTGTAAGCAGGAAATTAAGAATGTCTGTTGCAGGAAACTTCAGAGAGACAGGACCCATGTGGTTTGAAGTGTAAAGTCTCTCTGCTGTCTTGCAAATCTGATGAGTATTGCCATAAACCTAGATCTTTTGGAAGGCACCAAGGTAGACACCAAGAAACTGCAGAAGGGAGTCCAATGTCACTTTGTTTTACAAATCTGTATTGATCGTCACATAGTGTTAGACGGCTGGATAATAAATTCAATTAAAACTATTAATCGATAAGCATGTTTTTGCTTTTTATTAATAAATTTTAATTGCTATTTTAATTACTAAAATCTGATCAAAAATTCACATCATTATAATGACAGGAGATTTCATAAAATACTTAGAACAATCAACACAATTTAAACCACACATAATCATAACAGTTTGCAATTGTTCAAATCTTCCCTCTGTCTGATTAAAGAAAGGGGTTTTCCATACATTATGGAAGTCCCCTAATTGTCATGGCATAAGATAATCACAAAGTCATCCATAGCTGACTGCTGAAAGAATCACAAAGCTAAGTTTGAAAACAGTTATTTAACCCAGTGATTAAGACACCAGTATGGGAGCCATAAGGTGGAATTTGTTTCTATCCCAGTAGATACTTGATTTAAGTGGAAAAATACAAAAAGAAGACATCATGAGGCCAAGCCCAAAATAACTTCTGACCCAGGGATTACGTAGTTTTATATCAGGTCAGATCATTTGAACTAAGTCATTTTGTTTAATTGAATAAATGTGACAGGCCTAATTTGCTTTTTAAGTTTTCAAATAAACAGATAAATATATGCATGTTCTTGACTATGCATGCATAGTCTTCCATAAGTATTGTGAGGGATGCCACCCAAAAATGAATCATCTGAATATTGTACATAAGGGGAGTAAAGTACTATTTTGGACATATAAGAAGGGAATTTTAAGTAGATGCAGAAGTGATATCCTCTGAGTCTGATCTTGGGGGAATCAACACTGGAACACCAGGTGCTCATAATTCAAGGGAGATTTTAAAAACTGGCTATACAACTGGAGAGAAAATCCATGAACACAAGGGATTGAATGCCTTAGAGTATAATTTCATGAGATATATATATATACACACACACACATATACATATATACATATGTATATATACATATTTAAAATAGAGAAGTCTGTAATGTCTAAGTAAGGGGCAAAAACTCAAAAGAAGATGTATTTCCATCTAGAAAAGTTATAGAAGTGGATGAATTGAGCTTAAATCAGAGAAAAGAGTACTAGAGCTGTCTTTGCAACAAAAATAATTAAGCATTAAAATAACTTACAAAAATTAAGGTAGACTTTCTATTGCTAATTATTTTACCTTTTTTTCTTTTTGTCCCCCCTAGAAGATATTATTTATCTAATAATTTTTACTGGATCTGAAATAGAGATTTATTCTGAGTAACTATAATTACTCTATTAGCATGAAGTCAAGACAGGTAAATAGAGTTATCCCTTTTGTTTGTAAAACCCATTAATGCATAAATTAAACCAAACAAGTATTCACCTATAAATAAATTACTATACAATCATTTAACCATTCCTAATTGTCATTTGCCTGCTTTGTTCAGTTGTAAATTTCTACATGAAAGAGGACGTGAAAGAACTGATTCTTTCTCTTGGAGCAGTGAAAAAACTCTAAATCCTTTTGTCATTTTTTTAAAGTACTGCACACTCTGAAATTTTAACATTCAGATTCCTTCTTCAGCATATAATCTGGTATTGAAGTACTGCATCATGTATATGACTAAGGTAATATTAACAATAGTGCACTATTTCTCAATTGGTCTTCACACAGAGCAGCCCCAGACTCAAGAGATATGTAGTATCTGTCCCAGCAGCTGGGCTAAAGCTTCTGCAGAGCTACACGGTAGAGCTTTAAAATTAAACTATTCACATTAAAGAAATGTTATTTTGCAAACCGATTCAACTGCTGCATAGAGCACACTTACCCCAACTTTTGATTACATGCCCTTAAAGAGAATAGTTTATGAATATGTCCAGGTTGCTAACTAACTTGCTTCTAACTTCTTACAAATATGACTTTTCTATATTTAAATGCAATCTGATTCTCATTTCTTGTACTGCAGACATCTTCATGTTTTTGCTTTCATTGCTAGGAGAACCAAAGCAAAAGTAACTCTGTGTTCAATCTTTTGATTGAACACTGTGTTGGATAAAATATTATATTTTGTTAGATAAAATATTATATGTTTAGTGTTGGATAAAATATTTATTTACCTTGCATTAACTGATACTGTTAAACCCTGTGTCAGTTTTCAACCCTAAGAGACAGCGTTTTATTATGCACAGTTTCCTCAATTTCCTTAGACTTATAATGACTTCTAAAGGGCACAGTATTTGCAAATCATATTTTTATTTAAGTATCTTTACAAACACCTTGAAGGAAAAAAGTATGACTATAAAGAAATCAAACCTCTTTACCAAACCAGTTTGCAAGTTTCTATGACGGCTTATTTGGCAATCTCTGAAGGCCACTTCACCTACAAGTTTCAGATATCTGTGCTGCAGCCTACAAAATACCACATTAATGTTCAGGACCTACACAATATCTTGGGACAGTGGCAAGAACAATCCAGTTAATCCAGTCACTCTATATTCTGTAAATATTCATTATACAAAATAAGGAGAGTTTCATGTATGTACACTTCTCTTGTTTTAGATCAACCTTTGTAGAACAGCAGGTGTGCTTTTAGACATATAAACATGAAGAATTTGCAATGCAGGTAACATTGTTTCTCTACTAGTTTGCATTTCACTCGATTTCACAAGACACTTCTCCAGAGCGTCTTCAGTATGGTAAATTCATTTTGCTTTCCCTTCTGCATTTAATCACAGTTTGTTTACCAGCAGAATAGATACAAATTTGCAATTGGTATGTTAGCCCACCCTAAGTTTACCCAGACTCACATTCCATCTTTAAATGAGAGGTGGTAACTCCTGGCTTCATTGCCCATGTGAGCAGTTCTTCCAGCGCCAAGTCAAATATTAATTTCAACCTCCTTTGGCAACCATTTACACTAATTTATTTGACTGCACTACAATGAAGGAGAACTTACTGCTACTGGGCTCCCTCTGGGAGACAATTCCTAACAGCACAGACACAGTAACCACCATATAGTCTTCCCAGTCTTTTGACTGAAGAATTGGTTCTACCTTTTAATTTATGCTCATTACTGCAGCCCTGATCTATTTTCTCCACCCAGTATGTGAGATTTAGTGCATACATACAGTGTGATATAAGGTATGCTTAGACATTAGTATGGTCTTCAGGTCACAGTAATCTTGCATGTAGTAGGAATCTAATGAAGCTGAGAGACAAACTGAAATGGCCTGCTAAATTAATCTATTGATAATAGTCACAGAGGCAGGTCTTTCCATTGCTATTTCAGATGCTACAGAGGAAACAAAATCACAGTGAATGGAAAGCAAAATGATGCCAACATCACTATCTCTTCAATTTGCATCTGGTAAGTCTTGGCCCATAAAAGAATCTTGATGCTGTGGACATTCACCCTGATGTTAACAACCAGACTCTGTGCTCCTGCCAAAGAAAGCTGGCCAGAACTACCACTCAGTCTAGGAAATGTCTGCCAAGGAAGTCCCTTCACCATTCAGGCGAGCAGCGGGAGGGCGTGTTTCAATGTGACATTTCCCGGAACAATAGACTTCATCAGGATGAATATAAAGCATGGATTGAGGAAATTAGCTAACTAGTGAAGACTGCAGTTGTATCAGCAGCTGGATAAAACTGCCTACTCGTGTCAGTGTTCTGCTGTCAGTGCAAGTCATCCACCCAAGATCCCAAGTCTTCCAGTAAGAGGAGTGATTCCTACTGGTGAGAAAATTCACACCTCACTCTCCTGCGAGGTGGAGTCAGTGCAAGATAGTGGTCAAAATGTTCTTCTGTCTGAGGGATGCGATCCATTCACACTTGGTGCTGTTCACCCTTGGTCCCTGCTGCTGGCACTGCCAGACACAATCCTCAAAGCCATGAAGCAATCAGCGACTTATAAAGCATTCTATCTCCTACTAAAGGCCCACAAGAGATAGATAAATATGCAAACAAATGGTGTCAGGCAAATAGAATGGAAATATAGAGAGCCACTACCACAGAGACCAAATAATGAAGCAAATTTACAAAGCATTGCCAAGATGAGGAAGTACAGAAAATGCCAAAAGCATAGAAAGATAATGAGACCAGAGCTCTAAGGGGCTTTTCAATAAAATAACATGGCAGAGCACATTGTTGGAGGCAACTAGCTGTTTCAAGTAGAAATTTTTACAGAGGGAGAGAAATGATGGGCCATTATTTCACTTTTATGCACAATAATAAAAATATTATAGGAAAGTGCAAACAAATTCTGCCTAAAATGATTAAATCTTGGAGCTTAAAGTTGTATGAAAAGGAAGTAAAAAGGAAGGAGCAGAAGAAACAGTGTGAATGGGAATTCAATCAGAAAAGCTGAGGCATAAACTGAATGAAACTAACATGGACTCACATAGGCAAAATCTGCTGAAATTCACTATTACATGATTAAAGAATTAGCTGACTGTGGCTCCATCATTAGTTTGAGCTTCACAAGGTAATAGAGACAGTGTATTAGAGGGCTGAGGAAAGGCATGTATCTTTGGGGAGGAAAGTAAGTATGTGGGAAACATTTCTGTCCCTTTACCTGTGATTCACTGAAAGAAAAAATCTCATAGCTAATAAATCCATTTATAAGAGCATACATGTTTAAAACATAATAAAATACAGCCAAAATGAATTTGCACAAAGCGAATAATGTTAAAATGCTTTTATTTTCTTCTTTACTAGACACACTGGTCTAATGTGTAAGAGGAAATGCTTATGTAATATACTGACTTCAATAAAGCCTTTCCTGCTGTCCTAATGAGACACTCTCAGAAAGAAAGAAAGGAAATACAACTTGATGAAATTACCTAAGATAAGGATATGTCACTGGCTGATAAATAATCAGCAATGATTCACTGCCTAAGAAGAAGCTGAGTATCATAAGACCCAGCTCAGATCCATTGCATATTCTCTTAAATAAAGAAATAAAACTCTGTGGTAAGAGATTATGGAAGTCACCAGAATGGATAAAGTTGCAAGTATGTAGGAGTTTACGTAAATATTTCATTTGGAGTAATTCTCTTCATCACACAACATAATATTTAATATAGACAATTGGAAAAATGCTTAAGAAAGAGATGGAGGCAATGGATGAGGCAGCAACAATGCGGAAAACAGTGTGGAAAATATATTGAGAATAACATGAGTGAGAATTGATGATAACACAAAAATTAAAGTCTTAGCAAGGTGATTTAAGAAAGAATTGTGTATACAATAACACATTGTATTTTTCCAATATCTGTGCCCTAAATAATTTGTTTGCCCAACCACTCTCTGGATGAAGAACCATTTTCTAATACCCAGCCTAAACCTCTCCTGACAACATCAGGCCATTCTCTCAGGTCCTGTCACTGGCCTGAGAGAAGAGATCAGTGTTTGTCCCTGCTCTTCTCCTCACAAGGAAGTTGTTAGTACAATGAGGTGTTCCCTCAGGCTCCTCTTCTCCAGCTGAACAGACCAGGTGACCTCACTCACTGCTCATATAGCTTCTGCTCTCGACCTTTGCCATCCTCATGGCCCTCCCTTGGACACCAACAGTTTTGTACCTGTTTTTTATTGTGGTGCCCAGAACTGCCCCCAGCACTGGAGGTGAGGCTGCCCCAGCTCAGAGCAGAGCAGGACAATCCCTCCCTTGCCTGGCTGGTGATGCTGCGCCTGTTGTAGCCCAGGACAGGCCTGGCCCCCCTGGCTGCCAGGGCCCTGCTGATTCGTGCTCACCACTCATCAGGAGCCCCAGGTCCCTTTTTGCTGCTCTCCAGCCTCTCACTTCCCAGTCTGTCCCTACATCCAGGGCTGTCCTGGCCCCGGTGCAGAGTACTGAAGAACTGGATTTGTTTTCTCAAGCAAAGGGATGACTGAAAGCAGGGAGGTACACATGGAAAAAGTTCTTGCTAAGAAGTTGGTAAGAAACTACTCCTTAATACACTGAAGAACCAAACCTCTCAAACTGAGCATGTTTCTAAGCCTATCTCACCGTAATGCACAGATAGTGAGAGAGTATGTAGAGAAGCTGAGTCAGGAGGTAGGAGCAGTCAGTAACAGAACAGAGTTTAGCCTGTGCCAAGACACAGACTTCAGGACTCCTAAGGAAACCTTTATGTAGTCTGGTTTTACATCAGGTAATAAAATCATTAAAGCTGTTTTTCACATTCCAGGAGGATGGAATGTAGAAAGGGAGACCTGGCAACACAACAGTACGTTTTAATTTAGGCCCTGAAGGGACAATCATTCTGCCTAGATCAGTCTTGTTGAAACAGTTTGAAATCTATATGCATTTTTATGGGAAGTTGGTGATTTGTTTCTGCTCAAAACAACACCAAAATACTGTTAATGACTTGGAAAAAATACCCCAGTTATTGTGGTATAATATTAATTTAATTTTTGTTTTTCTGAAGCATGTTATGGAACTGAAATCCTTTCTCCAGCATTAAGGAAGTCATTAATTTGGTTCACAATGATGTTTTAAAAATTCCTTGTAACTGTCCATTATCAATATAAAAGGTTAATGCAATACATTAATTTTACACTAGTGCATTTTACCTGCTTTACATAAAACAAAAATTCCAGTCTGTGTCTATGCAAAGTCACCAGAAAACACATCTAGTTTACAAATAAGATTTTAACAGGACCTCCTCTAGTGGTGAAAGGTAAATTTTCTAAAATTAGGGGATTAATAATTTAAGAAAGTTGAGCTCAGGACAAAATGTTTCTCAGTTGATGCCACCAGGAAATCAAACTAATTTCCTCAAAAATTACATTTACACATAAATTCCATAACGGCGCAAGAGGAACATTCTTTAAGGTCTGAACACTGGCTGAAAACTTCTGAGCTCAAGCAAGCAGAATGGCAGTACTTGAGAACAGAATCATAGAATAAAATAATCATTTAGGCTAGAAAAGACTTTTAAGATCATTGAGTCTAATTGTAAACATAACACTGCCAAGTCCCACTACACCATGTCCCTAAGTGCCACTTAATTTCAGATCCAGGCTTAATTTCTGTGTTGGGCAATGCTTCAAATACTAAATGAAGGTCTGGATGAAAGCCATCTATTACTATTTCTGATGATCATGAAATTGCTTTACCTAATTTTCGCAAGCTGATGGAACCCACAACCCCACCAGAATCCACTTAATGAATGGATTTTTCAGATCCCTTAAAGTACCTTGAAAATCAAACATTCTTGACAACAAGAAATATTACAAAGCTCACTCACACCAACTGAAAAATGACTCAGCAACTGATCTTGTAATGCCTCTTGAATTCATCAACTCCAGAAAAGTTTACTTGGGAATAGTACAAAACAGCACACCAGCAGGGTCCCAAACAGACCAATAGGCCAACATTAAATATCCAATATATTTCAACAGTGTCACTCTCTGTAGTCTACCTACAAAAAACATGGAGTAATTACCACCATTTATGTTTTAGTATTAAGAGATGAGTAAGAATGTAAGACTGAAAATGACCACATTCTCATTAATTTCTTTGTCAGCTCACCACCTGCTTATCTTTATATTTCTTCATTACTCATTATATTCTGTCACTCATTCTCTTCTTCTTTTAATTTTCCTTTAATTTTATTTTTCTCTTTACCTTTTTTCTCACCTCTCTTTTTCACCTTCACATTACTTCTGTAAAGTTTCTCACCGTTCTCCCTTTTTCAGTTCCAAAAACTCCCACCCAACTTCTCAGTGTTATACTGCCACTAAAGCCACTGATTTTTGCATTTGTTTTCATATTTACATATTCACCACTATCATCATCAAGTTCAACTCTGATGCTGACATCCTTCATTTAAAATTCTGACTTTTCATCTGCAGCTCTGGGAGTGTCTACAAGGTCCACCTAGAGTGAAAGGGTCAGATAACAGCAGTTAAAATGGAAGCATGAGTGTAAACAGCATGCGAGGATGGGATTCACAAATCTCTGTGAAAGGGTGTTTTCACAAAACTCCTTACTCTGAAGAGAAAAATAAACATCAGCTGCACTAAACATTATGAATTATAAAGACACTTCTGACTTGGAACAATAACATATAGATTAAGAACAGAAATTTGAAGCAGCAGAAAGAGACCTTGGAGTGGAAACAGCAACACTCAAAATCTGGTTTGACACTCACAGAAGTTGCCCTGTATCGGTGCAAGCTTGTGGGGCACGTCAGTGGCTCCTGAGGCAGCAGTGGGCACACCAGCACTGACAAAATCATTTCTCCATTGCAAGATTTGGGCAGGTAAGGAAATGAGATTTTTCAGACTTAGCTTGCTAATGCCATGCTCCATCTTTTGACTTGTCCCCTTTCCTCTATCCTTTCCCATGTACAACCACAAGCCATCTCTTTCTCAAGACCCACATCTCTTCCCCTCCCACTACCAGTATGCAACATCCCTTTAAAGCCAGCAAGGCTTGACTGCTCCTTCATTTGTAACTATGGAATGGTCTTCACCTTCAGCACCAGACACCAGCCTCTGCCTCTCCTTGCCTCATGAATGTCCATCCACAGCCACTCCCCCACTGAGTTATCCTCACCTTCTGATTAAATTACTAACTTTTTTGCCTTTTTCTGAATCTATTATCAAAGTGTTCTAACAGTCTCTAACAGTATAGGCCCTTGTAGAAAAGGGTTTCTATCTGGACTGAGCCAACTAAATGATAACATAGTACAAAATATAGTAATAGATGTTGGATTTACTCTTATTACAGCAAAGCATAATTTTCAAGGTTCATAAATTGAGGGCCTGCTTTTTAATAACAGTACAATGAGGTATAAATATCCATGCTCAGAATGCACCCATTATAGCAATTTACTGTGGATACAATTTTTATAAATATTTGACAAATAAATAATATTTCCATGATTTTCAATTTCTTTGCCTGCTCTTTTTGCAATCATCCAACATTCCCGACTTACATCTCCTACTATTATAGTCATAATTTCAAAGTTTAAAGATTAAGCAATGGAAAAAAGTTTTTTCTACATTTCCATGCACAGGTCTTGTTAAAAATAAAAATTTTTTCAAGTTTCCACAACTAAACATAATGCCTTGCAGAGAAACACAGGGAAGTTGAAAATGAGATATGATTAATACCAGAAGAAAATCTACATTTCTCTGGTTAGTTTAACATTGGACAGGCAAATTCTACACTGATATCACAATATACAAATGAGTAATAAATATATAAATGAAACTCCAGAATTTTTTTAAAGTGCAAGTACAAATTGATGTACACTAGTTAAACTGCTAATTTAAGGCTAACGTAACTGAACTTCTTGTATTAGTCAAGTATTTTTTTTCTAAATGATCCTGTATTATTCAATAAATCCCTTCTATTTTCCCCTTTTTCCTGATGAATTTCAGATTTCCATTCTCTGAATAAAAACAGATTGCCACAAGCAAATTTTAAATCAAGTGGACCTATTTTAAATACAGTGTTGCAATGGCAAACTAAGTTCTTCTAAGAGAACATATCCAAAAAGCCATTTTTGCACACTAGAAGCTGAACACAGAAAATCACAGGTTTGTGTTAATGCCACCTATGCAATAGTCTATAAAACTGATCTAAATTCCTATTTTTTAAAACAACTTTAAAATCATTCTTGAGTGGATAATTCGGAACATTATAACAAAATAACAGTTTCATAGTTTTTCATAAACTGTTGCCCAGTCTTTCAGTCTTTAATCTGGTTGTGTTAATTTTATTCATGATTTGTCATTATTGTCTCATGGGTAGCATAGCTATGTCAAAAGTTTAGAAATAATTAATATATAAATTCTTTCTAATGTCTTACCAAATTCTGTTTTCACCTTCACATTCATTTAAAAATAAATCATACAGTTACCATTGTTATGTGGGTAGATTTCTTCTGTCATTTTTTTCTATTCTCTGGCTTTTCATGTACATAGTAGGAGTAAAATTGAAAAATTTAACTGAATGGTTGCAAGTGTAAGCTTTTCTAATGGAAAATTAAACATTTCAGAAGACATTTCCATTATATCAGTAATAAACAGAATATTGGTTTGGATTGTTCTTTATTGTTCTCTCCTGGTTTGGAAAACACTTTTTAATGACATATCCAATAGGTCCTTAAGGGCAAGGAAAAAATTATAAACAGAGAATGCACCAAAATACTGAGTCTATGAAAAGATTAAAAAAAAGAAATCTTTTAAATGTCATGTCTTCCTGACATACCCTGTTTTCATTCTCTTATTTATTGAAGATAATTTCCTAGCAGACTAATAAAGACTGCTTAATGAGGCTCTCAGCACTGTGACCAACTCCAGCACACGTGATTCTGCTATACGGGTGAATAGGGATTTCTTTTGCTTTGAATACATTTATGTACCCATAGGGAAGTTTGGAACCCAGAGAATCATCCTAATCAGGTTTTTAAACCAATGGTTACAAGATCCCTGTGATCTTTCCAAGAATATGACAGAAAATACTCAGCCTGGTTTGACAGAAACAGCTTTTTAAAATCTGTAAAGGAAGTTCACTTCCCCTCTTCACTGCTGCACCTCACTAACTCAGCCTCCCCTCCCTCCTCCACTAATTTCAATCCCAGATACAGAGACAGGAGTTGTGTTTTCATCCCTGACCCCAGTGAGGGGCTCAGGCTGGGCTGCCTTCTCACCACCACAGTGACAAATTGAGACAAATCAAAGACCTGCCTCTACAACATATAAAACCTGCCTTTTACTGAAACATGCACAACAGGACATTGTGCCTTGGCCAACACCTGGCCAAACTGCAGTTTTCACCACGTGCTCTCTTCCATGGATGTAAAACATGTTCATCTGAGACAAGACAGGTGCCACGTGCTCTGTGGGAACTGCAGAAACTGATGCTTTGGGAAAGCAGAACCAGGTACTCTTACCAGGTGGTTTAAATCCATGACTTTCCAGAAAAGGATAATGCAAGCGAGGAGTGAAAATAAATCTCTCCCACCAAGCTGAAGGCTACAAGGTCTGTGAAATAGGAGCGGTTCTAATCTCTCGCTACAGCTCCTTTTCCTCCCAGCATAAAAATATTAATCACTGCAACTCTCTGCAGTAGGCTGATACTTTTCACCATATCCATTTACAGTGGAAATATTCTTCATTCATGGGCCTTGTCCCAAGGAAGTGAAGAACAGAGCATAACAGAGTTATTTTATGGGTATTAGATCTGACTAAACAGATTTTTGAGAGAAAAGTAATTTCCTCACCAAGGAAGAAATTTCATTCAGTCTCAGCTTTTAATAGAATTACTTTTTTACACCAACTTCTTTCTCATTGGAATTTATAAGTTAGCTCTTCTAAGGTACTGCCATTTNCCAACCAACCAACCAACCAAACTACTGACAGTTTAAATCAACACAACCATGTAGCATTTTGGGGCATTTACCATCAGTGTAGCCATTAAGCTACACAGGAAGAAACAGAAGGCAGAAAATACACCATCACTAGCAGGATGGACACGGCTATGAAGTAGGGGCATGTTTGCAAAGATGCAGCAAAGTTTGTCCTTAGGGCAAGGGGCAATCCAGAAACAGACTGTGATTTCAGGGTCTTCTTGGAGCATTGTGTTTTTATATTCCAGCCTTTCCTTAGAGCATGAAGTAAAGGACAACTGCATCTTCTTTCCCTGCCCACCTCTCCCCTACACAACAGGAATAAACTGTCATTCATTAAACTAATATGCTACATTAATTTACAATTAAGCTATCACCAGGAATAATAATATTTAAAATATATGCATTGTAATTGCAGAGCACAATTCCATATAAACCTCTCCAAGTTCCCTATACATGTTTATTCCCTACACATAGCATAAAGATAACAATAATAATTTGGAGACACTTAAAGGCTTCTAAAAATAAAGGAAGAAAATACACTTTTTTTTTATAAACTTCTAAGCAGATAAAGTCTATAACTTTCTACGCTGCCCTCATGTACTTGTTTACTAAGTTGCTTCTTCATCTGTTATTCTGATTTGGTACCTTTCTACAGACAAGTTGAAAAGTTGCCAACAGCAGCTATACCCATGCAAAACACAAATATGTTTGTTTAATACACACTGTATTGACACCAGAGCATAAAGAGAGTAAGATAAAACTCACAAATCAGAAAAAACTGTACCACAGTATAAAGATGTATCTGTTGTGCTTGGTAAAACTTCTGAATATTTCAAGCACTCAGGAGAGGAAAAGAATTTTTTAAAAGGAAAGTAGGAGACACCAAGTAAGGGTATTACACTGACGGTTATTTTTTGCTAGAAATGACATGTTAGTATATTTTTTCAAGAAGAAAAGAGTCTCTGGCAAAAACTTGAAATGTCTAGAAGCTGCATAATAATTTATTATTTATTTACTTTATTTATAATTAAATCTCAAAAATTCTTGATATGGATTGTTCTCACTCTTCAAATTACAGCAGTATAAATTTTCTAGAAATCTGTAAGCAATAGTCTCTACAGTATGTAATTATCTGTCTGTTCCACACTGGTGTAGAAATTGTGCTGAAATAGTTTCTGCCAGTTGATTACAGTAGGCAACAGCATTTAGTATTTAGAACCAATCTTAGTGTAAAATAAAATAATGAATCAGCTACAAACATTCTCTGGGACCAGAGACTAAAGGACTGGACTGGGGTACTTCTTAGTAAAGGAGAATTCAAATTTACACAGAGATCCAGTCTAGTTAATTGCAGTTAATATAACATTCATAAAGGTAAATGAACAAAGGTACTGAAACAACAGCAACAGTGCAAGGAGCTCTTCTCACATGCAGACACCCCAGAGAAGGTGACACCAGATCTCCGAGGAGCAGGAAAACTGGTGAGTTTCACCCTCGTTATTTCTCTGGCTTTCAGCACCGAGAGCCCCTATTTTCCTGTTCCTCTTGCTCGAAGGGAAAACTCTTGATCCAATATTGCATGAAACCACAGAAAATGTGCAGAACAAAAGAGAAAATGTACAGAACAAAATTTTGAAGCTAACATTTTGCATTAATATTTCTTAAACACACTAAGAGCCTTAAATCAAAGATAGCACACAGCAAGGAGAAATTCTTTGTTATTATCCAGCTGTCATTGATCTGGAATCTCAAACCCATGGGTTTCTTGAACTATTTGCAGGCTTTTGTGGACCCTACCAAAGCAAGGACACCCAAAGACTCTTGTGACTCTCTGATCCTTTTTCTTCCATTTACAGACAAGACCGGGAAGTCCAAAGTCATACAACCCAACCCGTTCCCTAAAGACTGGAACAGAGTGCAGAAAAATGTTAGCTTGAGCGTAAGTTTTGATTAATGATTAATGTAGATTCATCTTTTAACAGAATTCATGGAAATTTGAGCACTAGAACACGTATTATGTCATCTAATCTATGCAGTTGACAGAGAAGGATTTGTTCCCTAAAACATATTTCATATGGCTTTATTTAGTCCAATTTTAAATGTAGGAGCCGTAACACTCCCATTGCTTTCTTTGAGAAAGCTGCTTTGTTTATTGTTTGAATTAATTTCACTACATTCAGTCACAGCAAATATGACCAAGATGCTGTTCTTAATAAAAATATGGAATGTCCTCAGTAATTTATGTTAGCATTAAAATAGACAGTGAATATCCAAGCTACATGGTCTGTTGAAATATATCTTTGCAGGTAGCAGATTCTTCCTTAGATACTAATGAATGCAGGAATCTCTACGTATTTGGAAGTCTGTTCTGATGCAATTAGAAATATTATCTTAATTGATGTGCTTTAGTACTTTAGTAATCAGTTCAATGTGATTTGTAAGCTTGGCTTTTTTTTACAGTTATATTTCTGAATTAGTCTAGTTATTTCCAAGCACTGCTAGGTAGCAAGTGCCAAACATTACACTTAGCTCCCACTGTTTTTATATTTTTATTTCTTTATTAATTCAGAACTTGCAAAAAATTTGTCAATAAGTCAGAAATATCTTCTTGTCCGTGAGTTTCCCATCTTGACACATAATACCTATTTCCCACTCGTATTGGTAATTGGTAATATTGAAAGGATTATTTAGAATAAATACTTTAATTTCTTACATTACTGGAAAAGCAACAAGTAAAAATACAGATCCACTGTAAATGCAACTTTGCTAAGTAGGAAGATACTTAAAGGTACTCACTGAGTTCTAACATAACTCCCAAGAAAGATATATTTTTTAAGTGTAACTATAATTAGTATAGGCTGTCATCAAAACATTGCTAAATATAAATACATATCAAACTTGGGATATTTTTTTCTCTTCTTTTCAAGGAAAAAATTGAATAGACTGCTGATTCAGTTACTTTAATGTAAGATTTTTACCCAGTAAAACCATTTCACCTATATGGACAAAAAAAAAAAAATCACAGGATTCAAAGGCTAAATCTTCACAATTCTTGATGAGAACACATTTTCACTAGAGAAATATTTTCCAAAGTCATAAGGGAAAATGAACACATTAAAAAAACAGCTCTTTAATATAGTATAGCATCTGTATTTACTGTACATGATACAATCTTTATGACATACGGAGACTGTTTTTCTGCTCAAGCCACTTAAAATATTATGCTGGTCTCGACCTTGGAAACATTTCTTAAGCGTTTACTGTAGTATTGCAGAGATCTTTTGCCAGAAGAGTCACTGCAGAGCCATGGACTCTTTGGGGGCTTTCCATATTAGGGGTTTTCTCACTCTGGATTAAGCATGCCAACAGTATTTAGTTGCCGTTCTGTATTTAGAACAGATTTGAAGGAATGGATTTTGGTAAGAAATGTCGAAACTTCTTGTATTTCATTGACTTAAGTTCACTCCCACAAGACAATTTAGGGAAACATCCATTAAGAAAGCTGTTGCAAACTACCCAATACTACAGCAGCTGCAACAGATTTCTATAGCATATTACCAAATGTCAGGAAATATGCCTTTATTCACCTGCAAGTCTAATGGCCCCAAAAGACTGTGAAGAGTGTGCATTTCAATTTTTTTTTAAAATTACAGCTTATAGGATAATTATCACAGATCCTTGGAAATAATTACAAATATTTAAACAAATATATTAAATTAAACTATCAACTTAAATAAAAATATATAGCTTGAGGAAAATATCAAACATCTCTTAATTGTCAGTCAAAAGCTTTCTATGAAAGAATTTTTAGCTCCTCTTTATTGAAGTGCAAGATGTTTAATTTAATTTACAATATAAATTGCAATACAATTGAAATTTAAGGTTAACAGTTATGTAATTTCACTTCCATTGTAACCTTTTAGTGTCCAGATTCTCCTTCTGCCCTTCAGCTGTAATAGTACTGAAAGATTTCTCCACAGCTAAGGTTAGTAGGACATAATCCTGGCACGACTACCTGAATTTACTCTGGAGCTGCAATGCCAACTGTTACTGCACTCCCATCATATATGACATAAGTAGTGGTGGTCCATTAATAAAAATCCTGTATTTGCTCTGGGACCATCTAGAATCTTACATTTATTTGTCATATCAACACTGTGGTTACAATATCCTACTGATATCACCCAGCAAGAGTTGGGTATTTTTTGAAGTTGTCACCAGCCATAAACAGAAGTATGAACTATTGCAGATTTATTTAATCTTCCAGCCACTGCATCCTTATTCCCAGCAGTTTGAGAAATATCATTTTCCACTCAAGGTCATTTGGCCTCAAGCCAGGACTTTACAAAAGCAAGAAAGAAATAAGTCCCCTGTGATAGAAAGCACGAGCAAACTAGATCTCATTCTGATCAGTAAAGGAATTCTATAACTGACTTTAAAATACAAAAAAATCAGAAAGATGTTTCAGAAATCAAATTAATATACAGATGATGCTTTGAAGAATCACCTCACTAAAATTCCAACTCCTCACTCTATAAACTTGAATGCTTACTATCAGAGGTGTCTTATAGATAATTTAGCGTTTAAGCACCTGTCTGCACATCCCAGCAATCAGGCTACTTTACCCTGAAGGGTGTATCATTTCAAGTATTAAAACTCTGTCATACAGACAAAACCAGTTAACCAGCCAAGAACGATGTTCCACTATTAAAGTTTTATAATTCCAGAATACACTGAGGGGCTTCAGAATTGTAGGAAAACAGAACACATACAAAAAGTTTTCAAAAGCTACTCTGCCTCTCTTCCATAATAAAGACAATCCCACACAAAACTTTAGAGAATGCAGAGGGGACAGAGAGGAGAAGAAGAGGAACTTTTATAAAGTCTCTGTATAAGTGGAAAAAAAAAGTTATATTCTGAGAACCAGAATCATCTAATATGTTACTAGGCTATGCAATATTAGACCCTTTATCTTTAACAACTTTTTGAGCGCTTACATACAAACTTTAAGTTAACAAATAGGATTAGAAAGTAAAATTCACAACATTTCCAGTTCAAAGTAATAATAGCATCACTTACCTAAAGATTGGTCTTTGGAGATGCTTTTTCTTGATTGTAACACAATCATCCATTTAAAGTGGGGAAAAAGACTTCTTCCAGCAAATAACTCCAAAAAAACCCAGGGAGTAATCAGGAAACTTGTTCTTAGCTACTGTGCTGCAGAGAGCACACAGAATGGTATTTTGGTGCTGGGGGAAGCCTCCCTCCCTCTTTCTGACAGTGGAGCAGAAAAGGGCCATAGAGGCCACATAAGCCAGGCACAGCCGTGCACTACCAAACCGGGCAGGCTCAGCAAAACTGGAGTCAAGTTGATTGAAGCGCAGAATTGCACTGGATTCCTTTCAACTGTGCAAGAAAAGGGGGGAGCTCTGCCACGTGCTACCCAGGTAAAAGTTTGTTAGATTACCCCAGACATGAGAGCACTTCCTACACATACTGGTCAAAGTCTTAAATGCAGAGTCACTCACTCTCTCTCTCTCTCTCTCTCTCTCTCTCTAAAACACACTGTTCCGAGGCTCAACTTTTTTTTCTTCAAAATAAAAGTTGTGCGGCTGTTTCAGCATTCCCATGCAAGTATCTTCAGAAAATTTGTTCTGGTAAAAAAAAACTGTATACAAATTAATGAAGATGGATAGATCTGGTCTGTAAGGCTGGCTCTACATCAAGAGATTGTAATTATTTTACAATCTGGCTTTTATTCACTCTGGATGATGTGTGGATATAGCTATGCAAATTAAAGCACTGCTCATAATTTTTAGCATACATAACCTAATGACCTAGAATTGGCCGAAGCAGAATATGGTGTTTGCAGCTGGTAGGACCACAACTACCTGAAACAAACCAAAGCTACATCAGTGAAGAAAACAAAAATTACCAAGTTCAGATAGCGTCAGTAGCAGACTGTTACTGTTTGCAAGATAAGATTTCAACATAGATCCAAACCGAAAATCTTGCTCTGACATCACGCTGACATAAATCAGGAAGAATTCAACCGCAGCGAGCACAGGCTGTAAACAAAGCCATAAAGCAGAAGCGGCTGACCGTGGTTCCCAGTGAACTGAAGTCATGAGGGCTTCAGGTGAGACACAATTGCCCACACACGTCAGAGGGCTCACGACAAATCTGTGCCGGCACAGGTCTTGATGGCAAACGTGGAATATGCCAGAGGAGCAGCAAACCAGCAGCAAGGGCGGCACCACGAGTGCAGCTGCACACCCTGGAACCGTGTGCCCCCTTCCTGCCGAGGGAGGGAAACTCCTGCCACACGTTCTCCCCCACATCCCAGCACTGCAGCTCCCTTGCAGATGGATCCTTGCCGAGCGCTCAGTGGGTACGAGGTGGAGTTCCTGTCATGGGGCAAGTAGGATCAGCATGGCTGGGATTCTTCTGCAATTGCATCAGTGGTTGGGGAGAGAGGAGAAGAGGGGCAGATTTACACAGTTAAGTGCATAACACTGGCATTATCAAAGCCTGAGGCAAGATAAGGAAGTAAGATGTGTCTTAGGCTGTATACGACCATTAAAGTTCCCATTACTTTATGCACAAATTATTATTAAATTAAAAATATTTTCATGAAATAACTCTATATAACAGAAAGATAACATATATTCTATTAATATGTATTTTCACAAAAGGAAAACCTAGGAGTTAGGTAGATTTTATTGAAACAAGTCCCTTCCTAGAGGTAAAATATATTCCTTTTACAACGGAGTGATGGTGTCAAGTTTTGCTAACCTGAAAAGACCCAGTAAGTGATCCCCACACTATATAAAACTACTTTCTTGAGCCGTGGAGCAACTATCTAAACAAAAAATCATCATAATGTCATCACCAGTTATTTTGTGTAGTTCAGTTTCACCCCCTCCACACTATTTCTGTTCCTCTGAGAAGCAGAGAGAAATACATCTCCACCAGGAAAACAATTACCTGTGTCAGATTGCAAGATCTTGAAGGATCTGAAGATCTTTATTCAACAATATGCAGTGTTCAGAGTGTGGTCATATTTTTAAAGACCTTCATCTAGTCATCATCTGATTCGTTCTTGTCTGCCAAGATTTACTATTTCCTTCATAATTTTCTTGCTCTGGGTTTCAGCATTTCAAAATAATTTGCTGCTTTTTGAAGTGTGCTCACTCACTGATAATACACAAAGCCAAAAATCACAAAGAAACCTCCCTTTTCTTTCTGTTTCATATTATGTGCATATATTGCTATACTTCTGTTATTTAGAGGGATTTTCTGTAGCTGAGGGTAAAAATCCAGAAAGTTACAAGAAAGAAAAAAAATTCTCCATATTCTCAATGAAAGCTCAATGAAATACCAAATATGTCTCCACTGAACTCCCAAAACTTTTTTCTAGCAGTTTTATTGGTCCTGAAAGCAGCAAACATCTTAAAAGTAAATTATGCTGGGCCAACTCCAATGTACCTTGTTGTTCATAGTACTTCCATTCAAACATGGCTTGAAAAAAAGTATTATTAATAGGAAATGGTAACAGAACGTCACTTTAATGGCATTCGTTTTCATCTCACAAGTAGCCATTTTTGTCCATTTTTTTTCATTCAACACAGCAACTACCCACTGACTTCTTTATAATACTCCGAAGTCATTTCTGCATGTTAAGTAAGTATTCACACAAGCCCTTTGACAGAGAGCATTACAGAAACACATGGTAGATTAACTAGACTCAGGCCTGAAGCCTCAGTACCACTGGAAAAATAACATGTATAAATTTCACCACTCTTTGCAGACTGCAGAATTGGAGCATATTGGTGTGATATTACTCCAATCTGTAGGTTTGTATAACTTGTAGGCTATACTGGACCTGATACATGGAATGCGCTGAAGAGGTACACTTCAGTGTAATGAGGAAGTGTAATTATAATGAGCTTTTCCTTGAAAGCATCATTGTAATTTCAAAAAGTCCTCTTTAGACAAGCTTCATCATATTTCTTACTTCAAGCTAATCTTTTTAGGATTAATTACGATGGTAAAAATCTATTTAAATGATTCTCTAGAGATATCTTATTTAATTTTCCAACACTGGATGAAACTCAAGTAGAAAGCATCTAAATTATTTTTTCTCAATTTATTTTTCAATTGTTACTGTTATTGTTTGCCCATCACAACCAATGACCACTGCTGTATGTGATGCAATTTATGGTATTTCATGTCCTCTGCCTATGTTAATGTGAACAAAGACTTTTTGGACCAAAACCTTGTAATACTTTACCACTCACAGAACATGAGTTTTCCAAACGTCAACATCTATAGCAATAGTTAAGTAATTTGATATTTAATACTATATCTCAGGGCAAATACTACATATGAGGTAGAACCCAAAACATTCTATTCTACTTGTTTCAATGCCACATATTTCTTATTGATCTGTAGCTCTTTGCCAGAAGTCTAGAAACGCAATTATTTTTGCATCTCTGATTTCAAAGCTGTGGGCAATTAAGATGGTAAAATTAAGAACCAATCTGTAAGTGTGAGACACTTGATGCTTGCTACTTCCCAGCTAAAATATCTTCTGGCTAGGAAGATGTGTGTAAGCATTGCTGGTTGGGGTTAAGGCTTCTTTTACTTCTGCAGAAAGACACATAGGTGGGAGAATCAACACAAAGGGGAGACAAAGAAATTATGAAGGCATGATCAACCGCATACATGAAAAAAATTAAACTTTATAAAAATGCTGGAATATCAGTGTGAAAAATAACTGGCAAACTGTCCTGTAAGAGTAGCAATTCTGTCAAAGTAGAAAGATAATTTATGTAAGCAGCTTGCTGTCTCAAGGCCAGCACTATTCAATATTTTCTTCAATGGTTTGGATGGAGAAAGGAGATGTTCTCATTCCAAAACGATATTAAGTCAGTAATCTTTTCTGAATGTCCTTGGCAAACTGCAGAAATGTTCAAGAAAGAAGAAGAAAAAAATAGAGGATATAAAAAATACAAAGCTCTACATACACATGGGAATAATCAGCAAGACAAGGGCCATTGGCTCAGAAGCACTTCTTCAGAAAATGCATGGGAAGCAGCAGTGAATCATACACTAAACAATCACAGTCTCAGGCAAAAACAAGCATGATTCTGGGAGATATAAAAAGGAGTATTGTCCAGAAGAGCAGCCTCCCACTCTCTGTGTTCCTAAGGCTCACCTGAAGCATTGTTTCTTGCTTTGAGGCAACACGATTCAGCAGACACATAAGAGACTAAACCTTGACAAACAGAAATTTAGAAAACACCTCATGAGTAAAGACAGAAGGTCACACAACATAGCCTAAGGAAAAGGAAAAGAAAACCTAATTAAAAATATTCCAGAACATAAATATAGCTGTATAATTTATGGAAACAGACTATTTTCCTTACCCCTGTGGTCAAGAAATAACAAAAAATAGCTCATGGGGTTGTAACTTGAGTAATAAAGATTCCAGGTGAAAAAAACATATTTTAAAGGAAAGTAATACAGACATTAATTTCTAAGAGAATCTGGTCTCGGAAAGACAAGTAGCTTTCTAAGCATATATTTTTAAAAGGCTATATAAACATGTGTCAGAAATTATTAGACTTGTCTTGGATGAGAATATAGATTAAATAATCTCTAAATACATCATCCAACCTCATAGTTCTAAAATTCTTTGGTAACTGACTGCCATTATCCGCTTCTAACTGAACCTTCTAGTTAGTTTTGGATTTTAGTTTGCATTAAACCATTTATCAGTCAGCTGTGGCACTTTTCAATCTTTCACCTGTTTGCCACTTAATCTAAATTTTGAACTTTGGTCCTTAATTCTGGCAACAAAGAGTGACACTTCAAGCTTTAACCCATTAAACACCATTTCTGTTTTGCTTCCATAGGTATGGGATCAGGGCCTTTCCCATATTGTTCACAAGCAACAGGAGAACAAGTGGAGAGCTCCATTTTGTGCATCAATTTTCTATTGAAGTAGTTAAAGAAAAGACAGCATATTTCTATGTGCTTTTCTTCTTACAGGTTTGAAACATAAAAAGCTAAAGCAGAACTTATGAAAAGAATGCTATCTTACTTTTCAGTACAATACTTTGCACCAGTTTACTCTTTAGGAAACTTGCAATCAAATTACTAACTAAAGCATGAAGAGAAAACTTTTTATAGTAGAAAGTCAATATATCTTGTTCAATCAATCCCTAACAAGATTTTTATTCAAGTATTTCTAAGCTTTTTGAAATAAATTCACTCAATAAAGGCTTTGTACAGACTAAGAATTCAAAGTTGGTGTATAAGAAACCAGAGCTAATTTTGTGAAATGTATCTATACCATCAGTGTCACTTCAGCAGGAGGATCTTCCAAGGCTCTTTACCAAACAGAATAACTTCCAGAGCATTCCCTTCCATTATAATGAGATCATGCCTTTTGCCAGCTTCCAATCTCCATACAGAGTCTCCACATCTGTGTACAGCAAGCTAATGAAATTGTCCAGGTGTCTGATGTCCCCAGAAACAAGTTAAATGCTAAAGGACATGCTGTGATTGTCTCCCATGCAAAAGGTAATTTTATCACAAGCACGACATGCTTGATATATAAAATTACCTACTAGAAATGTGTTGATGTAATGGTTTCAGAAGTGAATTACAGTTACCTACATTTTCATATTCCTTGGCACAATTCATCCTGATAGGGATCAGCCTGAGTGGGTTTTCACCCAACTGTTATACCAGCTTTGCATTAAGCTTACTACGCTCTGAGCAGTCGGACAGTCTCAATTGGTTTCCTCATGACGTCAGCAAAACCCACTCTAAAACTTCACCTAATGACTTCTCCAAGCTTGAGAAACCAGGCAGAACTGAAGAGAGTTGTGACTCATTCAGAATGCCAATAGAAGAGATTGCAAGCATCACTGGATCTATTGTAGTATGTGTGTTCAAGTTCTGTGAGAAGAGTTCTGTAGGCCTTTAAGTTCTGCTTTCCCTTTTTACCTTTCCTAAGTAAAATAAATTGTAAATGAAATTGTAAAATAAAATAGTTTTATTATCTCTTACTTTCCCTGTTTACATGCACACACAAACTGAGCAGAGACTTACGTCAATGCCGTCATGCAGGAGATTAATTTCCCTGCTAAGGCTTTCCTGCTCAGACAGGAACACAGGAACTTGGCTTAAGAAGCTTCCCAGTGCTTTACTTGTGCTTTTATTTTTTACTACATCGTAAAAGTCCTAGTAAAACTCAAGCAAAAAAAGTAGAAATAACAAACAAATACAAACACCAATTCCTTATGGGAACATTAATTTTCCTGATTAATAGAACTCTCCTGAAGAATGTGACCAGTATCACAGCTGTACTTTATTGGATTCTACCTATTAGGATTTTAGGCTCTGCATCTTCAGTTAAGCAAAAGAGGGGAAAGAGAAGGAAAGCAAGGGAGGAGAAATGAGAAGAAAGAAATTCCTTTGGGATATATGATGCTATACTTGCACTGAGAGATACAAGTCAAAACATGGCATTCTTTGGTTTTGAGCCAGTGTAATATTATTATTGGCCACAGCTGATGGAATTTCAGTCTGTATCAGAAAACATTGTAATTGATGTGCCATGTGGTTTCTAAATGTATACATATAATGGCAACTATACAGTGACAACTGAGCAACCACTGACTAAGCATACTGTTGCTCTTTAGGGTGGAAGAGGGTAACAAAATCCCCAGAACTGAGTACAGATGGGCTGCATAAAATCAAGAAAAAGATAATTACTAAAAAAATTTAAAGGTAATGATTAAAATATATGCCAGGAAAACTGTGCTACAATACTCAAAGATTGAAAATAAAAAGTTTAGAAATCCAAGATTTTCCAGAAAGGAAAACATGACTAACTGCGCCAATATGGCTATTGGACAATGTCAAAATCACAACCAAAAGAATTTCTGCTAAATTGCAGTTCCTCATGGAAAGTACATGAGCACTTAACAGGACAGAAGCTATTCTAAAAGGAATAAGAAGATTAATGATAGACTGCATCAATTTTCTCTATATGCAGCAGTTCTGGATGTCTGGAACAAAGAGGCAAGAATCTATCATTAGCTACCTCTTCACTAGACAGTTTTTTTCTTTGTAAGTCACATTCTAATCTGTGTAGGTGGTAGAGTTTGAAAACTTTATTTTTTTTAATTTTAGGTTTTGAAAATACTTTTCTCTGTCTTTCATCATGGTCTCAAAGATCAGGTATTTTGTAGTTTTCTGAAACTTACTTTGTTAAAATTGGTTAAAATATCCTGGTGCATGCACAGTTATCGAGATTTTCTGGTTTTTCATCATTAGATTACTGGCATCCAGTCTGACTGACACAGAAATTATCTGGAAGTATAAAACCCCCTTTCCTAGGGGATCAGCAGTATCTGGAACTTGTTACATTATCTTCTATATCAGCTAATTGTTCTTTGTTCACATTGTCTTTGGGTAGGTACAAAAAAAAATGACACAGCCAAAACTCTACAGTTAATTACAAATTGTCTTATAAAACTGTTTCTTTGAAATAGCAACACTAATAACAGATCTTTGTGAAAAATTACTTTTAAATAACAGTTTCCCCATAGATGTCTTGAAATCTGACATTCATACTTTTTAAGTCTTAAAAATAGTGATAAATGAAATTCTGAGTTCAGCTCTATCCTCAGGTATCTAACATAGCCATAGACAAAAATGTCTCGTACATGATTCAGAAATCTGTTATTCTAAGACAATAACACCTTGATCATTCTTATCTTTCTATTACAAAGATATTCACAAAATTTAATGCATACAGTAATGATCCAATTTTTTTTCCCTTCTATCTAGATTCTATTGTGGCCTTTGCAAAACACAGTACTGTCTTCCCAAGATAAAAAGGCACACTGAATTTTTAATTCTCCTTTTACTATAGTACCTACATTATTTTCCTCCTTATCCCAGCTCACCATCCCCCCAGCACCCCACACACTTCTTCCCAAGTCTATTCACTGTGATGACATTCTTCCAAACACACCGAGTATATGTGTACTCATGAGAGAAGATTAGCAGGAAGTTTATATTTTCTAGCAAAACTTTACAGAGACTAAGAAGAAAACTCACTCTGTTATTTGGCAACAGCATTTCCAGAAAGGAAAAGCAACAAGCAAAGGAGAAATGTAGGATTTTATATATCAAATAGTTTTCTCTCTCCCCACCCCATAAATTTAATTCTTAAGATGATCGAATTATGTAAAACATGGCTCTCCTGCTAGTCGTAGTCTAGGTATGAGAAAACTCTGAAACTATTTCAAATGAACTGGTAATGATCCTCAAGAAGGATTCCCTAGTGTGCTCATGTTAAAGACTCCTTGGGATAAATTTTGACAGTCAGTTAATCTACAGTGGATTTGTCAGTAAATCACTTATTTAGTGAACAAATTTTAAAAATAAAAATGGTGTTTAAAAGTAGTNAGTCAGAAATATAAAACAAAAAGAACCTGACATGAGAATGTGAAACACACCAAACATTACAGTTTATAAACAAGGAATGACTCATGATTTCCCACTGTCTGCCTAGATTTTTTTCACTTTCCCCTCTTCATGGAAATACCTCTTTTTTATTCATACATTTAAAATCCCATTTTAGAAAAATTTATTTCAAAACTTTACTAGAGCTGCAAGCTCAACCAAAAATTGAATAGGCATTCATTTTATACCATAATCTATCTGAACTCAAGGCTGAGGCAGACTAATTTTGCTAGTTAAATTTTCCAAGCTGTTTGAATGTGGGTACAATGTTGGCTTCATTATCCATACAATTATTTTCTATATGAATTTAGCATACATGTAAGCTATGCTCCCAGCCCCAGAGAATGAGCTGTTCTGATTAGCTACTAAAAAGACAAGGTACTTACCAGGGCATTGTTAAACTCCTACTGTATTGTCTGTGTCTATCAAGACCAAGTAATGAGTTACTGTTTTTCATACTAAATCTTAAAATTGAACTAAAAGCAACAAAGAACAGAAGTTTTAATATAATCTGTGCACTGATGTCTTTCATAGAGCTATTAAACTTTTTGTGAGTTACTCCTGAATGGTAAGTTAAACCACAATTTTCAGTAAGAAGAAGGTTTTCTAGTGTCTAATCACATTTTGGCAACAGCTGAAAAATATTTTTAATAAGATGCAGATTAAAAATGTCTGCTGTATAATATTTAATGTTATCTGAAGATCTGTCCTTCCAAAAGATGTCAATTTTGTAAATCTTAGAATTTTATCATTCAGTTCTTCTCATTCCCTAATGGAAAGATAAATTGATTTTCTTCACACTCCATCTCAGCTTTTTCTCTGAAACCTATCAAAAAACATGCTAAGTTGTGTTATTTGTTCCAATTCTGAACTATGTTATGTGGGTACCTTCTGACTACAATTATATACCATCAAATGAGCATTTGAACTAAACCACTGAAACACAATTCAGATCAATATCATTAATGCTAAAATGCAAAATTCTTTTGTTGTGTCCCAGGAGAATCAAGGCTCCCTGTCAGTCAGCACACTGAAATATTGCACTCTTCCATTATTTACTTTTTACAAATTCTCATGACAAAATAAAAAGTTGCCATTGCACTGTGCAATACAGTGGTCATTTTGACATTAATTTCTTCTTTGTCAAATACATTTCACACCAGTATTTGTTTTCTTTCTTCTACCTATTGAATTTTTGACACTATTAATTAACTTTTAATTAAAATCAACTCTCCCCTAATATTCAATATTTTTCCTGTTAATATAAAATACATATCCTCAACACCTTTTGAATACCACTGCCATGAGCACAGTAAGTCTCCTTTGTTATGCAGATTATTGTCAAGCAGTAAAGTATAATGAGACTAACTTGAAATTAATTATATAAACCACTAAGCATAAGATTTTTAATTATCTAGTTGCAGAATTTATAAATAATCAGGGAGATCCATACATTGATTAGAGTTATCTGCTGCTGTCCTGACAAGGTGAGGTAGAACTGGAATTATTTTGTCCAAGATAACAGCATCCTATCCAGTCAAACAGTGTGTAACAGATACTACCACGTGTATCACAAACTGTTTTTGCTGAAACCCAACAGGGGTGCCATGGGAAATGTCAAGCATTTAGCAGCTCTGCTATTATCAGAGTCTTATTTTTTCCACTGCCCTATGCTTTTGAATATTCAGACCAGACCAGCTGTACAAGAAGTAAACTTATGCATAAAGAAAAAAAAAATATAATACATATTGGTGATGTAAGCAGCCCCAACCAGTTGTGATGGCTGCAGCTGAGTGTGCGTAACACCATCAGCTCATGGAATAATCATAGAACAGTTTAGGTGGAAAAAGAACACATTGATTCCACCTGGAAACTTAACACTGTCCAGTCCAGCATTAAACAATGTTCATAAATACTGCATCTTCATGTCTTTTAAATCCCTCGAGGGATGGTGATGCTGCAACTTCCCTGAGCAGCCCATTCCAAAGCTTGATAACCCCTTCAGTGAAGAAACTTTTCCTAAAATTCAATCTGAATCACCCCTGACACAGCTTGAGGCCATTTCAAGTACGAGGCTTGTTCCTTGGGAGGAGAGACCAAAACCCCCCTCACCACCCCACCTCCTTTCAGGCAATTGTAGAGAGTGATAAAGTCTCTCCTGACCCTCCTTTTCTCCTGGCTGAACAGCCCCGGCTCCCTTCAGCCATTCTTCATCAGACTTAATTTCCAGACTCTTCACCAGCTCTGTGGCCCTCCTCTGGGCTCGCTCCCACACCTCAATGGCTTCCTTGTAGCGAGGGGTCCAAAACTGAACTCAGGACTCGAGGTGTGGCCTCACCAGTGCTGAGTATAGTGAGACAATCACTCCTGCTGGCCACAGCATTCCTGGTACCTGCCAGGATGACCCTGGCCTTTCTCAGCCACCTAGGCACACTTCAGCTTATCTTCATCTATTGTGAACCAGCACCCCCGGGTCCTTTGCCACCGGGCAGCTTTCCAGCCACTCTACTCCCAGCCTGCAGCACTGCCTGGAGTTGTAATTGTAAGTCATTAAGATTAATCAACACAGTTAAACAAAATTTAATTATTTCAGTACTTCCCACCATGAGTTGCAGAAGGCTTGGATATTTTGAAAAACAGACCATCTTTCATTCACATTGGATAGAAGTTGTTGTAACATTGGTCCCACTGATGTCAGTAGAATTCACTATGACTAACTCACTGTCAGTGTGATCCTCAAGGAGCAGATGGAGCAATATTCATTAATTTTGTTTTATGTGGTAAATCATGCTCCCAATAAACAGACCAATCAACTATGATAGGTCTTAACTAATCAGGACATCTGCAGTAGAAAATAAAATGTGCAATTTGAGATAGACTTTGGAAGAAACTATTTCTATTTCTTTAAAGAAACAGATCTTGGGGCTCCTGAAGTAAAGTTATGGGAAAACACATTTCCACTGAATTTCAAAACTTTTCATGCCCGAGAGCCCTGAATTTGGGTCTTACCTGTCAGATACTCTTCCAGATATATTATCAAAGCATACTGCAATTTTCCAAGTGAGGTATTACAACCTTTTAAGCAACAGCAATATCAGCCATGATGATGCTAAGTAACTCTCCATACAGCCTGATGGCAGCACTAGTACAGCTCAGAAACCCAAACGTTAGAGAAGAGCCCTGAGCAGGGCACTTAGCACAGTATCTTCTGCAAACCTTAGACTGAGATAACCAGGCACGGGTCAAAACAACCCGTTAGTGGCCAATCCTCCCCTGCCTCACTGCAAACAGGGAGCTTGCACTGAGCTTGCACTCTTTTCCTGATACTGCTCTTCTATTTCTTGACACTCATTGCTTGAACTTCTTGTGTTCAGTTAATTCTTGTGTTCGGATTGAGACAGCTGCTCCTGTTCCTCAGTTTTATTTGAAGTAACCCACAGTATTTATTGCAAGGCCACTAGAGTACATTTAAGACTTTAAAGTCAGTGATATAGAATGATTCTGGTTTGGTTCAGTGAAGCGACTTTACCCTAAAGATACAGATAAACAAGAAAGTATGTAACAATGGTAAGCACTTAAGTAGCATGTAAAAAGAAATGAGCTTGTTATAAATAATGACTGTATGACAGGAGCTAAAAATCATTGTTTCATTTAGTAGGCTTTCTTGAAGTGTGAGGCACTTACGAGTTTGGCTCTTACCCTGATTCTATACAGCCAAACCTCTGAGCCCACAGGACACTTGTCAGTAAAATTTCAATTACAACTACAAATTCTTTTCACTTGGATCAATGCCATTTAATTATCCCTTTATCCAGATTAGTTATATGAACTCTTCCATTACACTCTTCAACCTTTAGGAAATTATTCTTTTAGTGATATTATATGGACCAGCTCATAAACCGTGGTTAAGAAAAACATTTCACAAAAACATATAGCCTAAGAAAAATGTCATGGGCTACTCAGGTCAATTCTGCTAAGGCTGTTTGGTGTGACCATTTTTAGAAAAGAAAACACAGGGAAGACCACAGAAATGCCAGGAACATCTCTATAAAAAAACTATGTTGTTTTCTATTTCTGGTAATATCTGTCTTTCATATCCTCTGTGGAAATCATTGTTTTTGTGATTTGGATTTTTCTGGTTTGAGGATGTCTTCAGGGAGGGACTCATGGGACATTCAGTGACTGCGCTGTGCAGAAGCTCATGTTACATCGCCATGGAGGAATAATGATCTGGGATAATGATGGATTGGGCTTCCAAGTTACTCAGGGTATCAAAAGCAAGAAACATGACTGCAAGAAGGGAGCGACTGAAAACTCACAGAGACCTGCAGCTTTTTGGAAACACCAGGAATTATTGCAGATTTAAATAATGCTTCATTGGTCTCTTCCAGCAATGGCTGCCAGCCATGAGGAACTAAGACAGAAAGCAGGTTTAGTTCGTAGAATAATTTGCTCTGATACATTTCACATCTCAGCATTTTCCTGTTAGATCAAATAATGACACTATGAAACTGTTTTTGCAGGTCCTGAAGAAAATTGCATTCCATCTAAAACTGAAAATTTTAAAACTGCAGACACATATTCTTGAAAAGAATAAAAAGGGGAAGACCCAATAACTCATTAACAGAAACATGCAGTCCGGCTCCCTGAACACAAAAATAAAACCAAACAAAATACTGTGATGATCTGGGACAAGTATCTCACATTGATATGGCTGATTTGCAAATAAAGAACACTTTGCATTTCAGGTTGACATTGTAAACACTAAAAAGGGTACAAAACCTTTCAAGAACAGCACTGTGATGGACACGTGGAGCTTAAAAGGGGATATATAAACAGTGTTGCAACCAAGAGAAATAATACAAGCCAAGACAATGATCAGCACTTGGAAAGAGATGCATAAACTGCAGAAGCCAGCTCATTGGGTCAGTTTTCACAGGCACTAGCAGGGATTGTATCTCCTAGCAGATATTTTACTAGTTTTCATAACAGCGGGACACTTTACAATTGCTCAAGTTTACGATTACCTCCCAGATTCTTTTCCATGGTATTCCAATGCTATTTAACCACATCATATATTTGTACAGTTGATTACTACCATATAAATATAGCAAAGGTCTGACAATTTTATTGCATTTTAGGACAATTTTGAATTCTAATTTGTCTATCACTGTATTTACAGGTCTTACTATAGGTTATTATTCCAAGTTAAAGAACATAAATGGACCCGTGTCAGAGGTCTTCAGAGCCACAGAAACACCTTTCTATTCTGACACAGAGCCTTTGATAATTCTTTGCCAAATATACTTTACAGCCAGTGTATGACTCTTAGAAAGTTGTTCTGAGCCTTAAAAGCAATTATATGGATATGTTTCTTGAGGAATCAGAGAACAAAGAGGTGATAAAGCAAGTCATTGTAATCATTCACAGTGACCACAGCTGTGGAAAAAATATGTCTGAAAGGCAAATCCACCACACAGCAAACAGGTCACACTTGAACTCTGATTTCAACCAACTAGTATCAAAATCATGCCTTCAAACTTGCAGGGAAATATCCTCCCATTGGTAACTATTTTAAAGAATGACCCTTCCTAGGACTCTATCTGAAGTGATGTTAAAACTTAAAATTGAATATTTCCCCAACTACTAAGCCACCTCAGTAACTTACAGGCATCATGAGTCGTAAGTAAATTATGCTCGCAGTTTCTCTTACATTAATCTAAAGTTGTGACATTGAAGTGACATCTGAATGCATACTAGGCAGCTTCAATTTTAACTTACAGAAATTTAGCTAGTTATTGCTAATACTATACTAAGCCTTGCACACTTATGCCATATTAATGGTGGAAGCTGATCACTTCACAGAAAGTCCTTTGTTAAGTGATGTGAGGGACATTTCAAGTATATTAATGGCAAAAATAACGTGGTTATTTTTCCTTTTTATACAAACGTAAACAGCATGGACTGACAGACAAGACTCTGGGTTGGGATCTAAGAGCCCTGAGCGTTTCATGAGTCCACTGACTGATCTCGGACAGGTCACTTTCAATTCAGATTGCCTAAGTTCAGCACCGAGAGCTGGTGAAATTTCTTCTCTTCAAAAGCTGTTTCACTTTGTGGACTAAAAGTCTTTGCAAGCAGTAGGTATTCCTCATACCTTTGTTTCTTTACCTTTATGAAGCAAACTTTCATTTCAGTGACTCGGTAGCAACAGCTTCTTGTAAAACCCCTTTCCTATGCAGTCCTATCTAGTAGTGTCTTTCTTTGGTCCCTGTTATATAGCAGGTGCCCTAGTTTCAGACAGATCTTGTTAATTTGTAGATATGTAAATCACTATTTCTTTCTAGCACTTGCCACACATTCAAGTATGTCCTTTGGTACAAGCTTTAAGGAACTGCTTTAAAGTCACAAAAAAGTAAACATCTACTTGTTCTCAAGATTTCTGCCTTGTTACAAAACCATACTTACTATTTGGAATGCTGCAGTGATTTCCTGCTGGTACTTTGATCCAAGAATATCGTGAGCTGTGCAGGTGGTTTCTGTCACACTGTCATTCATATTTTTGACAGATTTTGAGTCTGCATAATATTCCCTGATAAACTTCTTAATGTTATCTGTGCCAAGAAAGGAAAACTTACGTTCTGCCAGCTTGCTGACAAACCCTATTGACGATATCAGACACTTGCTCAGTCGGGAATGCAAATAAACCTTCAAATCACAGTGAGAAATACTAAAGAGCCTTGAAAAAGGCCACTGTACTTGACCAGTCTGACTGACTAAAACATAGGAATGTATGTAATTTGTTGCATATACATAATCTTAATTTAGCTAAAAAATATCTTCAGTCCAGCCTGGAGTTCAGCAAACCTATTTACTCTTCCTCATCAGCACAATGCAATCTTTCAAGTTAAGCAACATTATAATGCAAGAATGCATATGTGAATACTCCCCCTAAGCTGCAAACACTGAACTAAAGCAGGGTGTCCTGTTTCAGCTTCTTAAGGACTCTTCCCTGGCATCTTTGACTGAAGAAAGAGTAAGGAGAAAGAGTACAGGAATTTCCCAAATCAGCTTCGTACAGGCTTCCAGGAGGACTCAAAGATAACTAACCTGGACTCTAAAGAATATTTTGAAACATAGGAGGTGTTCGGCACCCTTCTAGATTAACATTACTCTAATGTAACTCTGGGAATGAAATATATTTCCATCTCTAGCACTTTTTTGATACCATGAAATTTTAAAAGGTAAATCCAAGATTCTAAATAGAACATCACAATACACAAAATATCCATTTATTCTCCTGATGTAAAAGTATTGTAGAGCCTACACTTTGACACAGTCCTCCTGCACAAACAACATATTCAGTCATTCTAAAGCTGAAACCTACTTCGAAATTCTGTTTTGTCCTAATGTAACTAATCAACATCTGGGAAAAATGATGGGAGGAATTTAGATAGTGTGAACTGTGGCCATTCCACAGCTATCACTTTTGGAGATTTTTAGGTCTTCTCCCTCCCTTACTACTTACACTGAATTTCCTCCTACCTTTCTGCTGCACTTAGTATTTCTCTTGTTACACACCATTGGATTCCTCAATTTTTAGTAGCATTCCAGGATGAGGTATGTTTTGGGAAGACTTTGATTCTAACATACAACACAAGGTCACAGGAGAGACTTTCAGCTGCAGCTCAATACCACAGGATCAGGAGAATAAAGGCAGCTCTTCGCACCAATCCCCTGGTTATGAGCAGAGCTTAGGTGACATGCAAAAATAAGTACTGAAATACTAAATAATAGCATTTATTTGTTAGGTAAAGACTTTTCATTAACACAGCAATCATTCATAACAACTTGTAAAAACAATTTCATGCACTGTAAAACTTTTAAACAATGTATTTTAAACATTTGTTTGCTGTGATACTACCCAAATTTGCCAGTGGTAGATAAAGACCATCTGTGTAGTTGCTATACAAACAGAACAAAAAAGCTCATTGCTACCCCAAAGATCTAACAACATATGTTATGTGAGAAATGAGTACACTGATATGTTACCAAGTCTGATTTTTGTTTTAGACTGAAGGCAATGACTGGTGAGAATGCATCCCACATCCCAGTTTACTTATAGGCAGAATCAATTATGCTTTGAGTCATTTCTATGAGGTTCAAAATACAGAGAAATTACAACTATACCTTGTCAAAATAAGATTCTTTGCTTATAGGTAATGGCCAGGGTGCATCTATAGGAGTGAAGCTACAAGTGATTTGCTTAAACTGCGTAAAAAAAGCACATGAACTGTATCTCCAATGTCCCAGTCTACATTAATAAATGCCCAGATAAGAGGTGGAACCGGTTTCAAATCTGAGCAGCCGGCTGCCAACAATGATAAACAATAGCTAAACCAGTTGAAATACTTTCCTTTGTATAGCCACTACCATAAACTCAGCATATTCCATCTTTACACTGTTGTGACACATTTCTTGCAGGCCAGTCTAAAGGAAGACAACTCTGAGAGTCCTGGAGATCATAATTTCCTGTTTAAAGCACACAGCTGTGATGCTCTGATTTTTATTTTTTTACTTGATTCAGTTGAAACAATAACTTTTGGAACTTACAGTAACATTCAGTACATCTTTCAGAGGTGCAAGTAGATAGAGATTGGTGACTGCAGTGATAATTACACTTGCCAGGAAGTGATGAATCATTTCATACACTTTTGCTGGTCTTATTTTTAAACTAAGAACTCGGCACTTTTCCTTTTTTTATTTGGCACGTGCCCAAAAAGCTGCAGCATTTTTTTCCAGACCAAGGGTTAAAACAGACACACAGAAAAATGAGACTCTACTTAAATTGCCAGACTGTTAAACTTTCCACACTGGTATAGGGAGAAAACTTGAAATAAAACACTAGAAAAAAACTGCTGAACAAAAACTGTGAGGAGTTTTAAGCTATGAGTTATGATGAAAGATCTGCAGAAACCCAGATACATGTAAATGGGCCTAAGAAGAGGAAAATGGGTAAGAAGACAATAGATTGCATTTGTTTCTTGTGGCAAATGCATACATCAGTGAAATGATTAGTGCTATGTCCATTATCCAAGCAGAATCTTGTAATGGTGGAATTTATTAGCATCACATATTGAGGCAAGACTATCGAAAGTCTTATTAAAAGCCTCAGTAAGGTCTCTCAAGAGTCCCGGCCTAGGCACTTAAACAACCTCATTACTTCCTAGAAGTGTAACCTTTGTTTCTCTATTTTGTCTGAGATTTCATCAACAACCATCAGTCACTCCCAAGCATAGTTTATGTCCTGCACACAACTACACTCTTCACTGAGGAAGACCAAGAGAAGAATGTTTAGAAACTTTGATTTAGAACAGTTAAATAGAAGTAAAGGAGCATTTCCTATTTAATTCAATTGCATTAATAGACAAATAAAGTCAGTGCTATCTTTTACAAAGGAATAAGATATAAGAAATACTGAAAGCCTTTGAGCACTGAATATCACATGAACACTGAGACATGGCCAGGGAACATTTAGTTTAAACATTTTCACATTCATTTTCTGCAACCACCACTGAAAAGAAGCTCTCTGAAGGGCTTAAAAGTAGCAGGGAGCGTTGCTTGATTTTTTTTAATGCACTGGTCTAACAAGAGATTAAAAATTTCAAGCATCTGCTCCTGACCCTGACACAAAAACTCCCCACAAAATTATGATAAAGAACTTATTTTAAAAGCATATGCTTGGAATAGCAGCAAATGCTAAATAAAGTGAGTACTGGCAGCCTGTACATTCACATATGAATTCCTTAAACATCTTGCATTGAAGTTCTGGGTTTGGTTTTCTTTTCTGATTATCAGTATTCTGCATTTCATCACATATGTCAGACTTTGACTCACAGGGAGGAGCATCACTAACAGAGCTGCCTATCAGCTACACCAGCAGCCTCGAACCTAAAAGGACAGAGCCCAAGAAACTCTAAATCTTTTTACATGCTGTACTGTAAATAATAATAACACGTGCTTTTACAGGAGCCTACTGATCATGCCGATTTTGGTCTGGTTTTGGGTTTTTTTGCTACAAAATATTATTCTGTGCTATTCTACATTAACAATATCTATCTTAACTGCAGAGATTGCATCACTCTGCTTTTGAAGGGCATCATCAGTTTTGTCTAAAGCATCAATTTCATGCCATAATTTTATATTATTTTCCTGCTATTTATTATTATTCTAATACCACTTCAATTTGAAAAATTCACAGGAGAAAAAAAAAAACAACTAAATAAATAGAAATACTATGTTTTAAATTTATTATAGCTTTCCAAAAGTGTGAATGAGTCCAGCCTCTCAGATACATTTTTAGCGGGGGTATACAGTGATGCTACATCTAAAGATTATTCTTACTTCTTTTTTTAATAAAAGGAAGTTTTCAATTAATTTCTTTCTCCATGGTTTCAAGGGTAAATTGGTGTTGGTGACTTGAATTGGTATTGGTGTATAGAACCCTTGTATACCAAAATTCTTGAAAGCATTCAAGTTCATCTAATTAAGAATATTGGAAAGAGTATCAGTCACATTTGACAAGTATTTGGAAGGAAAAAATATCACTATCAGTAAGAGAAATTTTCACAGATTATATATATAATCTGTATATATATATATATATGTATATTTAACATAGCTGACTATGAAAAATAAAAACTGTTTATTCTACTTTATCAACCAAAAGTATAGTTACATAAGAATCAGCAAAAATGAGGTAACTTTCTGTGATCCATGAAGGCAGCATGCTTATCATGACATTTACGCCTACTCAGATGTTCATCTGGGAAAGTCATATTGACAGCTCAGTGCTCGAAGCCATCATTGTTCACAGACACATACAATTAATAGCTAGACAGTAATGAGATGTAAGTCTACAGGAGTATGCAGAGGGTGGAAGGTTGTGGTGCACCCACATATAACCACTACAAAACCTCCCTACTGCAAAGACTGTTTTTATAAGCAGATCAGGAAATATCAGGCTAAACTACTATTTTTGTGAACCCTATAGATTTACTTTCCAAGTCTGGCCACTATCCAGGATCTTTTGTTTGGAGACTGGAGTGAAGAGCACGAGGAGAGCACTTGCTCCCCCTTGATATCTTCTTTAACAAGACAGCACTCCCACACAGCGTGGACTTGGGCAGGTCCCATTAGAATAAGTCACCTGAACTAATCAATAATTATTTGCTTTACTGACTTTCCAGATGAACTGATTGCATAACACATAAGAAAAAGATTATGAACTTTCCAGCCTTAAAACCATTTACTATCTGGTAAGAAGTATACATAATTTAACATTTTTTAGGGGATGGAGAAGTTAGCATTTAATCAGTTCTACAGGTGACTCTGGATTTCAGAGGCCTCAGAAGTTAGTCCATAGAAATGAATTGTCACGCAAATACATATCAGGGGAAACACTGAGTAATCAAAAAGTGCAGAGATGAGCGGGAGTAGAGATTAAGAAAATTCATGATTCTAAAATACATTTTCCCTTTCTTCATTTTTTTCTTAACTATTCCTTTAAAATACCTTTTTCATACTTTTACTGTTGCAAAGAAATAGTTGTGAGCCATCCACCCCAAAAGTGCACATTTCCCAAAGCCCCATTAACATATGTTTATCTGAAATGTATTAAGTTTGGTTATCAGATTTCAGTGTTCAAGAAGCCCATCAGCACCACAAGGCATTTATGTTACTTTAGTCTCTTTCTCTGAGAGATGAAGTGTTAAAAAAAACTCTTGTTAGCAAAATAAGCCATGGTCAATGACATGACCAAAATGGACTTAATTGAAACTAAGAACTAAGCCTCTATTCTAGGTCAGGTACCAGTTCCCTCTTCCTTTCAGAAAAATAAGTATTTTCTTAATAGCTCCAGATACATTAAAATATTTGTGCTAGTAGAGCTCAAAAAACCTACGTGAAATGTTTGAGAAGTCGTTTGATGACAGTGAATGTAGACAGTATAAGCAGTAGTGTCAAAATCACCTGGGTGGATGAGGGGAGAGCAGTGGACATTGTCTACCTCGACTTGAGCAAGGCTGTCAACAGTGTCTCTCAGCACATCCTCACAGGCCCACTCAGGAAGTGGCTCGTTGGATGCCCTGGTGGCCCCCAAGGTTCCATAGTGGGCCCATTATTCATCAGTGACTTGGCTGAAGGGGCAGATGCTCCTCAGCAGGTTCACTGGGAGGAGTGGCTGATCCCCCCGAGTTCTGTGCAGCCCTTCAGAAGGACCCTGACAGACTGGAGACACGGGCAGGGAGGAGCTTCTGAAATTCAACAAAGGCAAATGCAGAGTCCCACATCCAGGGAGGAGCAGCCCCACACACCGGCACAGGCTGGGATTGCCTCTGTGGAAATGACCTGGGGCTCCTGATGGACAAGAAGCTGTTCCTGAGGCACCAGTGAGCCCCTGTGGCCAAGAAGGCCAAAGGGATCCCGGGGTGCATTAGGAAGAGCGTTGCCAGCAGCTCAGGGAGGTGATCCTGCCCCTCTGCTCAGCCCAGCTGTGGCACATCTGGAGTGCTGTGTCCAGGTCTGGGCTCCTCAGCACAAGAGAGACATGGAGCTCCTGGAGAGGGTCCAGAGGATGGCAGCAAAGGTGATTAAGGAACTGGAGCATCTCTCTTACAGAGAAAAGCTGAGAGAGCTGGGCTTGTTCAGCCTCAAGAAGAGGTGACTTAAAAGGACACCTCATCAATGTCTGTCCATATCTGAAGGGAGAGTGCCAAGAGGATTGGAGCCAGGTTCTTCTCACTGCTGCTGAGCAATAGCATAAGAGGCAATGGATAGAAACTAATGCACAGAAGTTCCACCTGAACATGAGGAAGTATTTCTTTAACTGTGTAGTTGACCAAGCACTGGAACAGATCATCCAGAGAATATGGAGTCTCTCTCATTGGAGATTCTTAAGAATCATCTGGATACAATCCAGAGCCATGTACTCTAGGGGCACTGCTTGAGGAGGGCCCTAGAGGTTGGACCAGATGACCCAGTGTGGTCCCTTCCAATCTCACCTATTCCATGAATTTGTGATAATGAATTTCAGCAGACAGGAAATGTGACAGTAACAAGAATGTGGAAAAATTACCTCATTTTACCAAGTAACTGCAACTTCATGAATTTGCAACCTAATCATCTGAAACAAGTAGGACAAAAAATCCTTCTTAGAGTTTTTAAGTAATTTTTTTAGAAGCTGATTTTAAAAAATGAAGTGAAAATCTAGCTTTTCTGTCTAGCTAAGAGAGAAGCACCTTAACTACCAAGAGAAGCCTTGCACATCACAATCCTTCTTAACACTAATGAATGAATGATGAGAGAAATTTTATTGGTATAATTTGATCTGTTTTGCCAGAATAAACTAATTTGGTAAGGAGCCATGAGAACTTGCAATCATGGCAGGATTTCACATTGCACTGAAGTGACTAAACACAGAATGTAGCACTCATCTTTCCGCAAGAATGGAGGGCGATGAAAACATGCTCCATTAACACTGACATCATCTATCCTTAATTTTTCAAAAATCAATAGGGAAGGAATCAAAGTAACACATTAAAAAACAAAAACAAGTGCATAACCTTGCAGGGAAGTGAGTGGTTTATGAAAGGAAAAAAAAAACACTGTCTTTCTCTGCTGCTTTCTCTTTGTGAGTCATACTCTGGGAGTAGTACCAGAATGGTTTGTTGTCCTATTTCTGTGGAAAAAATCCTTGAGCAAGTTCATTCCTGATTAAGTTAGCATGGTGCCAAGCAAACATAAAACACTGCATCTTTGATTCTGTGTTTTCTATTGTTATGATTGTGCTGGGGGAGGGAAGCAATCCCATGGTTTTGTTAACGATGCTTCAGCACTGGCTTTGCTGTGAACAGTACTGGCATAACATTTCCTTGTGTTTTTCAGTCTCATTGGGGGAAAATCTTTTTGATACAATTTAGGGATTTAATTTCTCTGTACACCAGTTATGGCTGTGAATTAATACTTACACTCCAGCTCTGAGAGTTCATTCCTACTCCATGCGACATCAGTTATCCATTTAACTGTGCCAATAAGGCAGATCCTTGAAATTACATGGATTCCTACAAACACTCTGGATTAAAGGTAACTCATCTTTCCAAAAAAGATTGAAGAAGTAAGTGAGGAGAAAATAGCTTGACTATTGAAGCAATGTCATATGTCACTGAATTCAAAGCTGTGAACTGAAGCTGCCATAGATAAGTGGGATAATTTCTGGTGTTAATTTTTTCGCCAAGTATAAATGTGACCTTTTTAAGATTACTTAATCTTTTAGGAAAGTGTTCATGTGAAGAGAAAAAAGCTACCTTCCATTGAAGTACCAAGGCTTGAATAGAAGTGTTATGATTGTATAATCACTATTATTTGTAATATATTGTTTCCCAGATAATACATTTCCTCATTTTTCAGTTTCATAATCCATTTACAAAGATAAGGCAATCTTAGCAGTTGCAATTACCTATATGGACCTTGATGCCCTGTAGATAATTAAACCTAAATTAAAAGTAGTAGCCTACATTTGCTTATTAGTAGTCTACTTGTGGTAATGTGATAGTTTACTGAGTAAAACATCTATTCTACATGTGTAACTGCTGAGCTTAAATCTTTGCACATGAAGAAATGGCAGCTTCTAGACTCACAATGTTAGGCTTTCAGTGTTAATTATGAAGGGAAGAATGGGGAAACTGAAATATTTGTGATGGGAACAGACATTTTGTAACAGCATAATAATGCAAAAGAAAAGAGTTCTTTCAATAGGGAAGGCTGTATTTAATAATGAAGTGAAGCAACAAAGGCTTTTGTGCTTCTGACACTTTCCTCTGAGGCAACTCAACAGAGAAAAACAAAATTTCTAACTTTCATTAAACACTTTTAGGAGTGATGAGTGTATACTGAGAAGCCTTCAGCTACCCATAAAAATGCAAGTACAACATTTAAGACTTCACCACTTAACATGGTAGAAACTTCTGCTATTATACCAAATACTATCTTGTACCAATACAAGATGTGGCTGTCATGTGAACTGAATGCTGCACTAGAAAGGAATGCAATGTAATTATTTGGTTTCAGTGGGGATGTTATTAGATAAAATTGTCCCCTTTCTTTTGCCCTGTTCCCATTCCCCAAATCATTACAGAAAAACTGCCAAAATAAAATTTTAGATGATGCTGTGCAATTTTTTTTTTCTTTCAAGGCCTAACTCCCTTTATCTGCACTGCCAAAGCTTCACAGTTGCATTAAACATGGTGAGATCTATTTGTGATAATCATAATACAAATCACAATCTGCTGATTTTATTGTTAAAAATAAATTTAATGACAAACTGGGATACAATTGAATGCATGTGAGCTGAGGAAACCATCCTTAATTTGTCTATCTGCAAAAACATAGCTCATTAGTGAGAGTGGCAAAAATCCAAAATCAGAGCAATAAATAGCAAATTCGGTGCAATCTGTTTCTGTGTTACTACTATAGTTGCAGCCAAGTGATAGACAAAGGGAGGTAAACATGTTTCTTTCCCCTGGGATAAGGGGAAAAAAAAAAAAAAAAAAAAAAAGGAGAGGGAAAAAAAAGGTAATCCAGGGAATCATTATTGTTCTATCAGGTGATTTGTTCACTTAGCAATTAAGAAAATAAGAATCATATCCAGTAAGAATTAACTCTGAAAATTATAACATCCTTGACATAGCCCAGCGTTCATAAAAAGGAATTACCAATAAACCTTAGCCAAATTCCACTGCATCCATGAAATACTGTGCTCTTTTGTCACAATAAAGTAAATCTGGTTTGAGGTCTCATTTATTGTGTTGTAATTCAATAGTGTCCAATTATGCTGGTTTAAGTGAGACCAGAACCAGGCTAATTTTATTTGATTATTGACTGGATTGAGAAATCACAGGCTGAAGTTCTATGGTGTGTGCTCTATAGGCACAACTTCAACATTATTATCTTAATAATTCCTCAAAAACTACTACATATCTTTTATATTCTTTATTCAAAAATCCCAAACCTTTTTCATGCTATTAATTTCAGAAAAATCTGTAGCAAAACACATATTGTACATGAAGGAAAAAATTGATGGTTGGATCTTGACATTTTCTTACATCTCTGAACTGTGGTCTTGTAAATCTAAAAGATTTTCAGATTGAACCGCAAAGCCCCAGTACAGCCAGGAACTGGAGTGCTTTTAAATATTATTAGATCATAATTTATTGAATAAAAGCAGATGACTGAGCAAATAGAGCCATAGCTGGGCCATGAAGTACTCCTTGCTGAGATTCAGAATTACATTATGCAGCAGCCCTTTTGTGAAAATCATCAACTAATTTTCAGAAGTGAAGCATCATATGTAGATTTTTGTAATCATGCCCATATAGAAAGCTGGAATTTATCCCATCCATGTGGTACTCTGCCAACTTCAGTAAGGCATGGTTGCCAGCTAAAGACAGATTTAATATAGCTTTTGCAATGTAGAAAAATTTCAGTTCCATGCCAGGAGTATCATCATAATGAGAACCATTGTCAAATGATAAGAATACATTTTAGTGTGAGAAATCACATCTGTTGTCACTTTACATTGCCGTTGTAGAGCTTTACACAGTATTTTTTGAGTCTATTTCAATTCAGTCACCATATGTAAAGATGTGATACCATTTTTTGTTACCGGCAATGAAAATAATACAGTTAATCTCTAAAACCACTATGAATTCTACCTTTTCCTAAGATTCTTCCCCTTGAAATCTTCCTCTATTGAAACTGATGCATAAATTAAAACAAAGTTTCATGCTATTCCCTTGATCGCTCAACCTCAAAATGCATTTGATATATAAACATTGAAAAGTATTTAAAAATCAAATTCTGCTAATAACCCTGTTTCCCCAAATGGTAACATGATTCAAGAATTCTGCAACTTCTGAGTCCTTCTCTCTTAAAGCAAGATGATTTTAGCATTGAACTGATGATGAAAATATTCTCAACTTTTAAACTAAAAAGTCTTAGGTAAAACTTATAGGAAATTATATGCTTTCATTAACTCATTCCCCACTCTACATTTTATTTTGATCTTCTATGGGAACATAAGGATATTTTTTTATATTACAAACACAGCATTTTGGATGTAGCACTTTGTTTTACAGAGAGAAAGATGAGCACAGTACTAGAAGGCTTAATATGACCTCATATTAAGAAAAGGTTGACTCTCTCCTGTATCCAGAATTTATCTGGTCAAAGTTGATCATAAGTCAAGACAAATAAAAAAGAATTAGATAACAGACCTAGCGCCTTATGGCTTATATCCACCTATTTTTTTCAGGAATTGATACCATTAAAATCTTAGGGCCTGTTTGCTCTTGTTAAAGGATTAAATCAAAGTAAGATTTTATTTAAGAATTCTAATACCATTCTTAATTTTTCTTCTTATATCATATCAGTAGATATAGTGACCAAGCTATCTCTCACAAATTAGTCTTCTAAAAGGCTCTACATGTTTAAATGCAAACTTTGGTTTGGGCTCTAACAGTGATAGAAGCAACTCAAAGTTTGTATTGAGCTATAAAGTCTCACAAATCCCTCATAGTCTTTTGAGACACTCATATCCTGTGTTTACCTTGTATCCAGCTCTAGAAACAGATCTGCAGTTTTTGTACAATCATGTCCAAACCTTTTGTCCCTATCTGCTATGAAGGCAAATCATTTTTCTAGATAATGTTCACTTTCGTATAACATAGGAACCATGTTCAGTACACCAGTGGTGAAGGAAAAGGGAAAAGTTTGCCTAGTTACTTCTAAACATTACATATTTAAATATTTCTGGAACAGTAGGGATTTTCTATCAATCAAGTGGAGAGGTGATCCCATTCTGTTGTGTCACTCACACAAAGTAGAAGATGGCTAACTGAACTACGCAAGAAAATAAGTAAGAATAGTAGTAAATATCTCTCTTGAAGGCAAAAATTTCTCACAATTATTAATAAACTATTTACATGTGTATGTTATTAGCATTCTTCATTTTGACACGTCTTTGACAAATATATTTTAATATTTTAGAGAAACAAGCAGTATTAAATCAATCTGCTTAGAAAGGAACTTCAAAATCAAAAGGTCAAAATAAGCCAGATTTTCTATTTACCACATTTTAAGTTAAGAACAAAATTTACACAAATCAGATGCAGTAGAAATAAGCTCATTTTGAAGATTATAATTTTTTCACACTCTTCTAACATATTCACACACCACTCTAATACTGTCTATCATTCAATGATTTCAGTTTTCCTTCCAGAGGTAAGTGTACTATTTCACTCAATAAATCAAGATAGTTAGGAAGTTTTGAGGAGTCTTCAGGATAGAAACATTAAGGAAGGACTCAACACTTTCCAGCATAGTATAATAACATGCCATATATATAATAGGTGTTAAAGGCACAAAATTGCATTGCATTAAGAGATGGAGACAAATTTCAAATACCCACAGGTAAATTAATATGAAGTCTCATCTTTGTTCCAATTATTGAGAATGAAGACCCATAATGCCTGTTCAAGGAAGATAAAATGTTAAAATAGGGATTCCTTGTCACAGCAGAATTTGCCAGGCAAAAGGTTATCTCTGTCTCACTGCCATTGACTGTTACAGATTTATCCCATAAAGCTGGTCTGTAAGCTTTAACTGAATTATGGCTGGTGAGCATGTCTTGGTAGCTATTGAAACACAGAACCTTCTCTGATACTGCAGCAGTTTTCCCTGAAAGAGAAACATCCAATTTTCAATTACCTATAAAATCCAAGGTCTTTCTAGCTAAGTTGAAAATAAGTAAATCAGAGTTGGTCAGTAACTTTGTAATTTAACTTCTTCAATGGAAAATTTCAGATCTCATGCACAAATTACTTTGCTTATTAAATTATATCTATGTCAGTGACCTATAGTTAGGAAATCTCTATTCCTCTGGATTTCTCAGAGCTCAGGTCATCTTTGGCAGCAAAGGTACTAGGACAAGCAGCTTTCAAATAATCAGGTTGCTGCCACTGGAATTTAAGGGTTTGGAAGTTGAAAAGTCAGAAAGAGATACTAATTCAAAGTTTTTAAAAAACATTTCAGAATATTCATTCTTCTGAGCTCTTAATCTTGATGGCCTTTTCCAAGGTTTTTTTATGTATTCTTCAGAGCAGGAATTCTGCATTCCAGCCCACCCTAATGGAAATGAATGCCAGTGATGTAATGCTTTTTGCAGTGCAGTTCCCTGTGCATCAGAAAATCACACACAAGACATAAAGGAACTGTCAAAAGGGACAACAATTTGCAGCTCCAGCTCAGGTGGTATGTTTGGCATTTCTGCCAAACAGGTTATCTGAGTTATCTTAAGTAAGTATTTGAGATTAGGATATACAGTGATATAAAGAAAAATTTTCAGTTTAGAAGAAAAATACTCAAACCTTCATCAAGCCTTTACTAAAATGGGAAAAGAAAGCTACAGAATTACACTAAGAGGTGTCCAAGGTATTGCAAAATAAAAACAAAACCAAAAAAATAAACTATTCAAAACACAATAAATAAAATACAAAATACATAACTGCAGGTAAGCATGATGTTAGATGCTAATTCTTCAATAAATCCTGCAGACAACACAAAAGAAAAAAAATCAATCTTATTTAATTTCAGATTTCCCAGGCAGAAGACTTCTGTATTGCAGAAGACGTGAAGAAAGAAGTAAATTCTACCCAGCAGTTTGTTCTTTACTCTCTTTCTGGTTTAAATTACACTAACACCATTCAAATGTAGCTGCCTTCAAACACTATTTATCAGAGAAATTCACAACAATTAAATGTCTCCATAATATTTATGGAGGCTACTTGTTTTCCTGGGGCGCCAAAAGTCTGGAGAACGGTTGGGTCAAACAAACTGCAGCCAGCATCAAACAATAGATAATGGAGCATAAGCACTTGTACAGACAAACATCTTCCATGAGATTGCTCCTAGTTAAATAACACTGCTTCAGAGAGTATCTGCATTATGCTTGGAGGGTTGAACAGCTGGAGTTCAGCCGTCTCTTATTCTGAAAAATTTATTGGATACATAGCATAGAACAAAATAATGCAAAAATGCTAAATGGTAATGGTTACAAACCTGAAATCAGTGAAGAAGACAAGAAAAAGAACTTTTTTTTTTTTAACATTGGAGTATTTATAGAACTGTTAATCCTGAAACAAGTAAAGCTTTAACATCCATGTTATTTTAATGTTTTCCAGCGCATGATACCTCAAGGTATACTGGTTTTTCTGGAACATCTAAAATCAGACATATTTTCATAAAATGTCAAAGAGACCAGCAACTCAGGAATGTTCTTTGTCATTTCACGACATTGACTCAGATGAGCACACTTCTCTTACTCATTCAAAATAAACCATAATAAATCTCATTACAGTCCAGCTTCATGTACAGACGATAAACAGCACAATTGCAACTGAGTACTCATTCTCAGAGCATTCACTTCAAGAATAAAAATTTTAATAAAGGACTTTTCAGCTTTTTTTTTTTTGATTTGCAGATCCACAAGATATTGCCAGTGGTGGCAAAGGGCTTTATAGAGCCAAGGAAAACAATAGGCTCAGGGGGTTTCAAATACAGTTCTGTCACTGCTGGTTATAAATTACCCAGCAGTACTTCACTGATCCAGCTGAGGTGCAAATAAATGATTACAATTGTCCTGAATTAGCCCAAGCACACAACACGGATGTTTATACTGGCCTTCTTTCAGGCCAGCTATTTGTAGGCTACAAAAGCACAGATGTTATCTGTGCATCATAACTCTGGACTGATGTGGGCAGTACTTGATCTTCATAAAACCTGCTAGTTCAAAGCTGGCCTTTCAAAAATGCCAGAACAAAATCAAACCCTCAGAAAAAGTTCATATTGGGTCAACATTTTCTGTCATGTTTTGATAAAATAGGTACCCTAGTACTGGATTTACAGTACCATAGAATCAAGGCCTTAAAACATAACAAAGGAAAGACCATGACTGTTTTCTTAGAGAGCTGCTCAAGTTGGACCATCTCCTTTAACTTCAGGTAGTCCCACTCTCAGACAACTCTCTCCTCTCCATTGTGAGGATGCAACTAGGTATGAAAACACAGAGGGAATCTAACCTAGGAACCAACGAAGTTTAAGTTTATAGTAAGGGCAAAAAAAAAAAAAGTTACTGCTTTTTTACCACAAAAGAAATACCTGGGTGGTATCAAAACCAGTCACACTAGAACAGCTAAAAAAGAGCATGGAGGCAGCAATCAGAGTTGGGAAGCAAGAACGTATCATGCGAGGCAATGTAATCCACAGTGCCTCCAGCAAATGGTCACCTTTTAGGGATAATACTTCTGACAAACTCACTCCACTCACACAAAACCGACCACTTTGGAGATCACATTCCTAGCAGAATCCACAGGAATAATTATGATATCATGTTAATAGCATTTGACTTCACAAATGAAATTAGATATGCTGGCCAACAGTCAGAGTCACACGAGCTTCTTTAAAATCCTCGCATACATGTATTCAGGAAATGTGTGCCTATACTGTGAGCAGCTGCAGCCTTTAACAGAAACTGAATGTCGTAGTTCTTTACAAGCCTAAGCAGTTTTGTGAAAGAAAAGAGAGGTTGGGGAGAAGGCTGGCTTCTTCAGCCTGCAGCACTGCCTGACTAATTGCAAAGCTTTATGGACTGTGAAAACTGAGTCGCTTCATTGTCAGCTGTAACTTTATAAGTTATGTACTCAATTTCTGTTTAGCTTCCCTTAATCACAGAACAGTGCAATTTTCTCTCCTTTTAGTCACAACTGCTCAGTTTCCCCATCTTCCTAGTAAAATGAAAGGATTTTTTTGCATTAAGTTCTGACTACCTCTATAGATCCTCTTTATGAAGCCTTGTTCTAAAAGTTCCACAAATTGCATTGATGACCTCAAGTACATCATGAAATTGTACGGGAAAGTAGTAAAGGAAAAACAAAAATCCAAATACCTGTTGCTGCCAGAGAAGGAGTAAAGAACTCCATCACTGTGCAGTCTGTTGGTCAGGCTTAGCCCATTTGGTCCTTAACTGGCTGGTCAGTTGGTTATTTTCCTTCTTTTTGGAAGGTTTTGAATGTCTGGAAGGGGGTTTTGACAAAAAGAAACCTTTCATGCTAGATACAATACAATAGTATTGGAGGACTCGCTACCATAGCAGATCTTACATCTTTTTGCAGTCTTGTTTGTCAAATAGTCTCCAGTAATTGGCAGCAGAAATAATTGCAACTGTTTTGTTCTAGCCCTCCTCCAGAGATTATACCAGGAGTAAGCCAGATCAGACGGAAAACACAAATAAAATGGAACAGTACTAAATGGGTTCACTCCTAAACGATTATTTTGACATCTTACAGGAAAAATTCTGTCAGGAACAATTTTGATAAACCTGAGGTTATGTTTCTCTTTCAGATGTATGAAGTGAATGTCTATTTTTATTATAACTTCCACTGGTAACTATGTAATTTCAGTATTTAGGCATTTGCATTTTTCTAACTCTATATAATTAGCAAGACAAAAGGCCTTTTTCCTCCTATCCAGATATTTTGACTTCACTCTGTTGTGGAGGTGGAGCAGAACCTGGGAGTTACATGTGGGAGGGCCATATGAACTCTGGGGTTTTGACCCGTAGCTCTGAGAACTGTGGCAGGCTTCAGTGTGCAACAGCTAAATTAGAGAATGAAATTTTTAAAGAAACATTTCTAATAATTGGTCAGCAATCAAGGACCCCTGCACAAGGAGTTGGCAGGAGCTCAAAATAAGAGGAAAGTAATTATTTGTGTAGTCAATTATATACAATCTCTTTCTCAGCAGAAATCTGAATAGAATACTTATAAGGTGAATAGCCACAGAAAGTACCTTTTAGGAAATTTTAGAAGTGTTGGATGTAGCATAAGTAGAGTCAGATGTCTAAGCTAAAAAAAAAAAACAACAACAGAATATAGAAATTTAATTGCAGTTTAGTAGTCAGATTCATAAAATGTTATCTTTAATCTCCTTTCAGTTGTCCTTAAATATAATACTTAATTTTAATTGGACACATGTGAGGGATGCATGAACATGTTCATTTAAAGTACAGTATTTTATTGTATTGTTCAGGGACCGAGACACCTGTAAACACACTGCTACTGTTCTTACTGGTATCATAGGCAAATTATGGTTTGTGCACCACTCTTTCCATTTGCAATCATTTCTAGCACAGCTTTCTATAAGCACAGCAATTCACCTACCCACAGTAAACTGGAGGATCAGCATCTATTCTAAATCATCAACAGCATTGCTACATGCCAGAAATTGCAAGAAAAAAATAGTATGAACGTGAAAATTAATTCTATGCATATTATCTGCATGAAAATAATGGAAACACCTTTCTAACAATAAAATAATATAACTGGATAAAATAGTTCTTTATATTGCTAATGTTAAGTAGCTAAAAATCTAGACTTGGAGAAAATTTGAAATTTGTCATATTATACATTTAATTAGATACATATTCATACTACGAAGTTATAATTATAAATTGTTTACCTGACTACTCAGGTGCAGAAGCAGACTTTGGTTTCAAAAGCAAAAGAAGTAGTTCACAATTTATAATGAAACTATCCTTACTGTAATTATAGCATTAATAGGATACATATCAGTCAACAGGTAATTCATCATATACCTTCCATTTTCTGTTCAGAGCATTTCTGAAATCACCTTTAATTTCACTTAAAGTCCCCTTAGAAATACCTGTCATTTTGATTACTTTTAAGAGCTTATGACTTTACAGGAAAGTTTTCACAGTTCAAGAAAGTAAAAATAGGCAATATTACAAGTCAAAACTACTTGAAGTATATACTCATTTGTTCCTGATGCAGTTAGCAGTGACAATCTGTCTTGCTACTTTTTACCATAGGCATCCATCTGTAATTCTACCTCTTCTCCTCTGTTTGTTTGTTCAGTACTCACAAATTTATAAATCTTTATATCACTATATGTTCCATTTTGATGATCTCTTCAGTTAAGCTTCACTGAGCTGCCATAGCTGAGGAAAATAGACCATAGAAACAAAGACAATGAGCAAACATGAAATACTGTATAAAATAAAATGTAAATAAGCAACTCAGAAAAAGAAAGGAAATAACTCTGTCATATCTGGTTCTGGAAACTGGTCTATCACTCTTCCACCAGTATTCATAGATCTAGTGAAAGAATTACTGTTCTCTAGATAAAATTACCCATTCTAAAACAATTAGTCTGTTTTAGACCTAACTAGGCTGCTAATCTGGATTGTATTCACTGCTTTTAAAAGAATTCTATCCTCTGATAATTCAGCAGGTACACAAGATGCCACTTTTCTACTTTCTTTGACATCAAGCCAAATTTCCCCAAATCAGTGACTAAGGCCCCTTTTAGTCTCTACGAAATGTGTATCCATGCAATTTGTCACTGCAGCATTGCAGGATCAACAAACTGGGTTTACATGGCAGTCCTTTTTAGTGCCTAAAACAGTTCAGACTCTCCTTCCTGTGGAAATCAGTCTTGTATGTCGAATGTGGAAGAAAAGAAAGTGAAGAAGGTAAGGAAAGAATCTTAGGACTGTTTTCCAATTCCCTTTTGCTGTAAAAGTTAGTACAAATTAGTTTTAACCAGTGATGGCAGTAACACATTCTCATTTTAAAGCAGTAAAAAATTCATAAAGTAGTCTATACTAACCCACATGTGAATTTCAAGTCCCCAGATTCCTGGAATCCTGGATTTTAACTTTTCCCATTCAGAATTTTTTTCTCACCAATTAGAGACAGTTCTAGTTAATACAGATATTTATGAAATTCAAATTACTTACTCACTAATGAATTCAAAGCTCAGAAAAGGAACCTACCCCTAATACTATGTCCAGCAGGGATGAGGACAGTAGAAGCTAATTGCAAAGGTGTCTAAAATGTCTACTTGCAAAATAAAACAAGATGGTGGGGAGGATGTCTGTCCGTTTGGTGCTGACATTGAGTGGAGTGTCAAAAAGACAAAATAGACCTTAAACAGACAGCACACAATTTCACACATTAAAGAACAATACAAAGTCAAGTCTACATGCAGATTAAGGAGAATACCAAACACTGCAAGGCCAGTAAGCATAAAGATCTCTGCTTTAAACGTGTACCCTGCCTTCCAAATCAAAATGCTTTTAAAAGCATTTTCTTTCTGAGCTCCCTACCATGCTATATCAGCAGTGCAAGACAAACTCTTCTTAGCAGCAAATCATCTGGATCTATTGACACCATAATGCATTTAAGCTGGAGACTTATTTACTGTCTAAAGTAAGATTCCATCCAATGAAAGGTTGTGGGAGAAAAGGTGTAATTGGTAGCATTTAAGCAGACTGAGAAGGAATCCCTTGGCTGGGCTGTGACAAGGTGGTTTTTGAAGTGGAAGGTACACAACACTCTCCTTCAGTCAGGCAGCTAGAATTCCTGCTGTGGCTTGAATGGCTTTTTTTTTTATTCTTCTGCATAACAGAGAATTTTAAAAGCCACACTATTATATGAGTTATTTAGCTGTTCCTTGCTATTTGTTTTTGCTTTCTCAGTGAACTACAAAATATTAGAAGCTTGCAGTCTGCATACTCAAAATATCTTAATTCAAAAACCAGAAGCTACAGTCAAGACAGAAATTTACATGACTCATTTTCACACATCTTGTTTCACTGAGCTTGTGTTTTATATATTCAGGCATCAATAAAATCATCACCAATGCTAAGGATCAAGTTATGAAATTCAAATTAATATCTTCTGTCAGATAATGTCCTTGGTTGCAGCACTGCTGCAATTCCAGTGTAAGGAAAACAGAGTGGGATTTTTACTTGCCTTACAGAAATAAGAGCTTGGCTGCAAAGCGCCATAAACCCAATAAAAGTTATATATCATTTTAATTTTATTCCAAGCATCCCCGCCTTTATGGCATCACTTAGGTTAGCAAGACCTATGAAAGCCTGTAGAATAGAAAACCCATTAAAAGGTGCTTTCATTCAAGCTTCCACAATAGACAGCTTTTCTTATTGGGCATCCAAACAAGGATTTTCATTTAACTTTAAGCGCATTCAACTCACCTGTCTTCTAGAATAGTCTCTATTTCACAAAAATAAATGAAAAAAAAACAACAAGCCAATTACAAAAATACCCCAAGACATATAAGGTTAAATGGACTTCTGCTGTCAAATTCATAATTAAAAGTTTATTGTGAAAAAAAAAGATGAAACACTAACAGAAAATTAAAGCTTATTTTAAGTAAGGGTCTATAGCACAGCTTTTGAATACTGTTCAGACAGTTACCTAAGTGAAATCCAATGTTCTCTCGGAAATAATGACCTGCTTGCAAGAAGATAATCAGCAGTCTTGACTGGCTGGACTCTACCAGCAAGAACAGATTCAGCTTCATAATTCAAACCATGAAGTCTTGACTTCAGTGTAAATATACTGCTGCACACTACTTTAAAAGCTCCATAATTTGGCATTGTACATAGTATCATTAACAGTTCCCATCTCTGAGACGAAACAATTCTCCTGACTGTTTATAAAAGAATTCTTCCCAAGTCAGATTATCTGGCAGTCCCACTTATCTGTCCCTCTCCCCTACCACATACAAACATGCATCTACTTTGATATCTGTTCATCAGCAAAATGAATCCTTTTCCTTAATGACTGATGCTTATACTATAAAGTGAGACCAGATAACTACTCCGAAAATTTCAACTCTGAAATTGCCCCGTACAATGTTCATAATGTTGACTAGTCAGTGATTTCCAATTGACTAGTGAATAATTAAAATGAAACCATTTGTAAGTTTGAAAAATGGTCAGCTGAGCACATATCTAATAATATAACCTGTTTCTTTAAAATACAATATTTTACTATCATCTTGGCACAACATTCATGAGCTTGGCACCAACCTGTGAAGGGTGTATGGTTTCCAAACACTTATGCTCCATTTTATATTGATACACCACAAACTCCAAATATCGTTTTAACTACTCCTAAGCATGAACCTTATTCCCTGGAGCTCTTGTACTGAGTGCCACCATTGTTTAGTTATTTGCATTAGTTTGTTAATAGTACCATTCCAGGGGCAGCTGAAAGGAAATGTTTCAACCCAAGAGTCCTGTGGTGACAGAGAATTTACAGAACAAAAACAGTAGCTAAGACCCTACACAAATGGAAATCTGCACAAATTGATGGAGGTCTCTGGTAGCAGAAACTCAGAGGTAAATGTGGGACATCACCAAATAATCAAAATATTTGCTCTGCTGCATACAATTTGGAGATTTTACGGGGACATTTTTCCCAAAATCTTAAACACAGCTATGATAGGATTCAGATCAAATATTCAAAAGCATATCACAGAGGAGTTATGATAAAACCCTGGCCACACCTGAAAAGCAACTTTCCCATCAAGCAAACCAATTTCTCTTTAAAGAAAGCAGATGGTGGAAATCCCCTTTCCCACAGCCAGTTTGAGTCTCAACCCAACGCACAGGGGAAACAGGCAGTGCCAAAGCCGACACATCTAATCCTCTACACTTTAAATGACCTGTTTACCTTCGACAGCTGAGGCACTATTTTACATCTGTGGAATACCTTTAGAAACCCAGGATTACAAATCCTTCCAGCAAAAAATAATAGTGCCATTTCTTCACTTCAACAAGTGTAATATGTATTTATTTATAACATCCTGACAGCTTTCAAATCAAAATCCCAGCAAATACTGAAAAGGAGATGTTGACATTTGAGGGGTTTAGGATGCACTAGTGTGATAGAGTTTCTCTCTGACAGGTTGCAGGTGTTCATTTACCAATCATTTACACCAAAAGTGTACATGAAAATTGCATTTGAGAGCAGTGAATTAGACACAGCAGATACATAGTGGTCCCCTCAAATACTCCTTCAACTAGTTTCTAGTTACTAATACTACTATTGAACACCAAAATAATTGACAAAACCCAGACATAGCTTCCTAATAACTGAGCACCTTTTAATACAGACTTTACCTTCAGTCTTAAAGACAAAGTATTAGTATTTCCTATAGAATTGCAATAATATACTTACCCATACATACTGACAGCACTGACAAAACAGCTCAGAAATGCTGATTCTGAAGATAACATTTACAAAATCATATCAGAGATATGGAAGTGCTAACTTGGAAGGACTTACCTGCATTTCAATTTGGATAATAACTCTCACTTATCATACATCTTTTAAATGAGATAACTGAACCTAATAGAGAGTCTGACATTAAATTAAGTATCATCATAAACCAGAATTGTGTGTACTGTATTGGGGGAGCAAATACTGTTCACAGCTTAAAGATAACTCTCCCGTTTGCTAATTAGACATTTTAACAAACAGAAGAAAATTATCTTTCCCAAGGAACAGAACAAAAGCCAAGGAGACAAGCTACTCACATTCCTTTGAGCCGTTGCCACATTTTCTCTGCATGTCCTCCTATTTGGTACTGTACAGAGGCGCTTTCCAGTTCCCGAGTTGTTTCTGTCGCTCGAGCCCCCATCGTTATTGTCCTACAGCGATACAGTTACAGTCAGGCTCAGCAGCAAGTAAAAGCAGTCCTTAGTCCACTACAAATTTCAGAAGATCCACGCATATTAGACAGTAGCTGCTGTCATAGCAAAACACATCAGAATTACAACAGCTGAGGGACGATCCTGCCTGAATCGCTATTCACTTTGACAGACAAATCCACTCTTCCCCCCCAAGCACAGAGCAAGTACACACAGCTCCTCTGACCTCACGAGTCTAATCCATACGGGAGAGCCAGCTACTTATACTACTGACTGCTCAAGCTCCTTTCTCATGCACTTTTTCTGCTGTAGGAATACACACAGAAGCACAAAAGATTCCTTAAAATGGACTATAATTCATTGCCATGCAGGATAAATGTGAATGGCTTTAACAATCCAGAAGGAAAGAAAGGCTGGTTTCTGCTTTGCAGGTTGGAAAAACAGGCTGCAATAGGAAAGCAGATGGTAGATGCCAGTATCAGCCACATCACCCTACAAAAAGAGTGTATGTTCAAATGCCAGAGCTTTCCTCTCTTTAGTTGATCCTGAATTGTTTCTTATTGAATAAATATCTACCAGCCTGTCAATAAAAATATGACTGTACAAATGCTAAGTCAGTAGCAGAGGACACATCTAAATCCCTGCAGAAGAGAAATCAGCAAGCGCTACAGGTTGTTACTGAAGGAATATGCTGTAATGATGACTGTTCACCTTCTCCTAGCAACTCCACACAGTAGGTAACTGTCAATTTAACTGGTGGAAAACGCAGCAGCTGCAAGACAGCCCTCTCTGCGAATCCTCCGGGACAGCAGCATGTGTGTGTCAAAATCTGATGCTGAACTGTGTGTGTCTGCCAGCAAAAAAACAATTAAGTGCATACAAACAGCAAAAGGCTTGAAGACTAATCAGTACATGAGCCACACAGCAGATTGCCTGCTCTGCCTTCCAAGTGCAAACCTGAGAACCTATCCATACAGAGCTGGGGCTTGGAGAGGGCAAAGGAGGGCATTTCCTTGCTGCTTGCTCAGTCATAGACTTGGGTTTGCACTGCGCTTCTCCGCTCTGAAAATAGCACCTGTCTGGTTTAGCAAGTAAAAATCTTGATTTCTGAAGCAGCAGCCAAATAATTAAATATACCCCCCAGACTAGTCTCAGTGATCATGTTTGTTTCAATCAGACTAAGAGAGGTGCAAGAAGTCAGAAGAAGAGTGCCAAGAGGGATAAATGTGTCAGCTTTGTCAGCTACTGGTGCCACTGCCAGTTGGGAAAAGGAGCTTTGGGTCCAGATTGGAAAAGCGAGGATGAGCATACTCAGATGGTGACTGGAAGGAGCCTAAGGGGAGGGAGGAATATTTCAGTATGGCTTTAACTAAACAGCTTTATGTGTGTTAAATTTTGCAGTGAAGTGAGATAATGACTGTTCCTGCCTGATGCAATTGGCAGAAATGGATATTACTACTAAGTACTCAGGTTCTCACAGAAAAATGAAAAAGAGGCTCACAGCTTTGAAATAACCTTAACATTTCAGAATTTTCTAATCCATTTTCTTTCTCTATGGCACCTTTATGCACATTATAGAGATAAATTACACCCTCTGAGAGTTATAGACCAGTTTGAGTTGCATCTTCTCCACACTGATTTCAGGTGGGTTATTAAACAGTACATTTAATTTGCTTCCATGGATTTAAGATACACACAAATTTAAACTGCTATTAATTTATTAACTACCCGGTTTTTCACCAAGTTCTTCCTGACTCAGACATTTAAGAGTCAGTCCCATAAAATTCACTAATAATTTTTAAAAAACAGTCACTGGATGAGTAAAATCACTTACAATTTTCAAACAGCATCAATAAGACAATATTGAGGAAATACATACATGTCTTACCAAAAACTGTAAGGTAATTATTTGGTCAAAGGCAGCAGTAGTACCTTTGAACCACTTAAAATCTTCCAAACCTTCCACTCCTGTTTTGCATGGAGTCCAACCAAAGCTTGTAAGAAAAAGTATAAATATCCTTCCCTGGAATAATTAATAAGAACATCTCACACTAATTTGGGCTCTTCCCTGCCTTTTAACTGCCAAATATCTGAAGCAAAGCAAAGAAATTAAGTATTTATAGAAACCACATAAACCTCCAGGGACAGAGGGGAATTTTAAGGGCCTCATAAAGTATTTCCAGCTCTTGTTGTCCAATTCTACAATGAAAAAAGTGGTGTTTGCAATCTGTTCTCTCTCCCTCAGAAGGAATTGAGCAGTTGAAGATACATTGCTTTGATTTACTGGAGAAGACTATAATGAGAAGGCAATATCCTTCCGGAAGGAAGGAGCAAACTGCCCAAACAGTATCTCTGTAAATGGAGATACACCTGCTAACGTCACCAGAACTCCACAAAGGAAAGCTCTAAAACCTCTGCTCCCTGAAGGACCCTGCCACTACAATAGAAATTCTGACACCAAAAGCACCCAGCATGGCTTAAGCAAAAGACAAACTCATCAGCCTTTGCTCCAAAGGTTTATCCTGAGAATCGATACAGCAAACCACCAGAGAAGACACCAAAGGATGAAATTATCTCTGAAAATTAAAGAAAGAGCAGAAAACAAAAAACCAAATAGATAAGGCATTTGAAAATCAAGAACTTTGCCAGAATGTGTCCTGTAGCTCTCTAGGGAGCCAGAAACAAGCCATCTAAAACAAAAGAACAACTTTTGAATTATCTGGAAAACATGAGCAGAAAGCCCTTGTGGAAACACTGGGAAAGGAGAGACCTTTCCTCCCTTTAGCTCCTGTGAATAATGCTCAGAGAATGAAGTAGCTGAGCCCGCATCCTTCCTCTGGTGCAGTGGAAGGGAGGCAGGAGGCTGAGAATGACAGAGCCAAGGCAGTGCCCACACGTGTGCTGCTGGACCTCAGAGCGGCCGCACCACACAGCCTGGACAGAGCAATGAGGGCTCTGCAGAGGAATCGCACCCACCTGCTCAGAAATACTGGCCTCTGTTCCTGTAGTACAAGCAGGTCAAAAGAAGATACAGAATACGGAACTGTGAGCAGCTGCTTTAGAAAGCAAGGCCAATCAAGAGGGCTAGCATCTGAAATGAAAAATTATCCTTCTTCTTCCCACTTCCTGTTCTTGAACCAGTTTTCTGTTCTTGCCCTACCTAACCCATCATTTGTGTTACAGTCCCAGCAAGTTGTTGCTACAGTCCATCTTTCTCCCAAGAAAAAAAAAAAAAACAACTTTTTTGCCCTTTGTCCACAGTTTTTCTATTGTTTCTAGATTTCAGCTTAAAATTTCCATACTGAAGACAACATAGACTTCTAGTAGCCAATATGGAGGTATATTAAAACAGAAATATTTAACTTCTTCACCCTTAATTATGGTGATAATAAAACTCTCCCAGTCATGCTTAATCCTCAGATAAGAAGCTACACTTAGGGAAAATTTAAACTAAGATCCTTTTCTTTCATCTAGAAGTAACTCACTCCAGTAGTAGTAGTAGTATCAATGCAAAGAAAGAACTTTAAAATATATACATCAGTAAAGAAATCAGATTGCCTTTTCAGTATTGACTACTGACAGACTTTTACAGTTATGCTAAAATCACACAATTGCAATTAAAACAACTTACCTTGAAACTGGGAAAATCCCACAGCTACATCAGTTAATTAGCTATGAGAAGTGGAAAGGGATCATGCAGGTTTTGATGAGGAGAATAAGAGCTTTGTTTTAAAGACATTCTCTGCTCCTGAAGGGAAATTAAAGACGCTGTTTTGTTTGAAATTAATCTTCAAAACATCTAATTCATGACAATGGAAAATAAGAAAGTATCAAGGGACCTGCAGGGTGACTTGTCGAAGTAATACCCATGCCTCCAAATGTGACAACACAAACCTCCCTGTGGTGGAACTGCAGGAGAGCCATGAACCAATTAAGAAATCTGGAAACATAAGGGGAAAAAAACAAAACAAAACAAATCCTCAAAAAGATAAGATAAATGTATTGTAATTAGTGATAGCAAGTATTAGATTTGCATGCTTTATGTCCTGGCCCTCCTCTACCAAGTACTAATACACATTTAATTTTAAGCAGGTAAAGCACTGCATTTATTTGCTGGGTAATACAGGGTTCAACAGCATTGTAAAGAACAGAGTTAAACCAGTGAAGAATTGCCTGCCAGTGGACTTGAGTGCTACATGGTGCTTTGTGAACAGAACCTAAGATAGCAGAGAGATCACGTCACTCAAATTCCACCCTTGCAGAAAAGGAATGGTTTGCTAGTCAGTGTTCTTCATGCCTCCTTTTGCCCTCTCCATTGTCTATTATATTTTCCTTTGTGATTTGCATAAGCAAATTTTTCACAAGCAGAATTTGCAGCTTGATTGCAATGTCCAAATATCTGAATTCTTAATCAATAGGAAGTGCAGCAGAAGAAGGAGAAATATTTGGTCTTATTAAAGTTCATGGACTTTATTTAAATACATAGGTCTCCAGAAGTTTGGCAATGGCAAAATATTGATGTTGCAGTAATCTTGGATTTTCAGATTCTCCACAGAATATATTAACAAAATTAGTACAGTTACATAATTGAGGAATAGCAACTCTAAAAAGTTATGCATATGGCCTACACAGTGTATTGGCATTGACTCAATTAAGTAGGCAAAGAGCTGGGATTGATATATTAACAGGGCTTAGATGACCTATATAAAGAGACCAAACAGGGAACATTTTCCCCCTTTTTTTTACTTCAGTGTTTTTTGCTGTATCTGATTTACTGTATTGCATGCTTGTTTATATAATCACTAAAATATGTATATTCATTTATGTGTCCTTCAAGTACCAACTTTAAGTCTAGCAAGGAGAAAAAGACTCTTTTCTTTGTTTGCTGTGTGCATGGCCTGTCATATTGGTAACGAAAATGGTGTCAGATTTATCAAAGCTTTTAGGCAATTAAAAATGAAAACAAATACCCATGAAGGCTTGCAAGCAAATGAGCTAAAAACCTCAGGGCACAAATAGATAAATATTTGCAAATCTACCTATGACACATTAAGACCTTATCACATTTGTTTGTTCAGTACTGGCCTTTACTAGAAGCAAGCAGCACCAAAGGCCTGTCACCACTGTGTGCTCACAGAGCAATTCAGTGCCAAGTAAAGCCGGGCTGATTACAGGAGATGTTGGAAATCTGCATCCATGCTGGACCTCACTGCAGTCCACAGAATTTAGATGCCCAGGAGCCCTGTTAAACATATCTATCTTTAAGTTTACTTTGAATATGATCTTACACTCAATTTAGAATAATTCACTTAATTCAGTGAACCAAACAATCTGACAAATAGTAGGAGATGGGAGATAGCAAAAAATGAGTAATTGCCAAGATACGCAATACATGAGAGATGTGTTGTGGATAATTTGAAAAAAAAAAGAACTGCAGATGAAAACTCGCTACTGTATTAAAAGCAGAAAAATGGAATGAGATAAAGAGAGTGTGTCTGGAGCAGCTGGACCTTTGGATAATCATGTGCAAAAGAGGTAGTGGTAAGGTAAAAAGTCATTTCAACACAACAGCTGTGGGTAACTGAAAAACTCCAACTGCCAAACTCTTGCTGGTATTTGCATATAAATAGAGAAAGAAAGAATATGGAATACCAAACAATAGAAAATAGGAAATCTAGATATGACAAAGCATTTGCCAGTTTATCCCACTGAGTTACATCAGCTATAAAGAACTAATCCATGGTGGAAAGATGTGTAACTATAAAAGAACACGGAGTCATTTCAGCTAATCATTGTCTAAAAAAGGTTTTTTGAGCAATCATTTTGAGCTATTCTACAAAGAAAACAAGAACAACATTTTCTTTTGCTAAAGATTACTTACACAAGGAACACAGTAACAAGAAAAGGTTTCTTGATATTTATAAAATGTAACAGAGCAGATGCCAGCAGAGAAAAAAAGCCTCTTCATCTCAAACTAAAGAGATAAACTTGGGAATCTACAATGACTGTAGCTACTTCTACTGTACAGAAACTTGCCACTAGTAGCTGTCCCGAAGAGATGGAATCAAATCATCCCATCCCACATAGGATTCCTTCAAAACCTTAATTGCAGATCTGAGCTTTCAGGACAGAATGGCAAACACACCCTCCTTGAGACAAAGCTGCATGGTAATCCCATGCATCACCTGTACTTTTGGTGCAGTTCTGTATGTGTTGGAATATGCACATTAATACCTCATTCAGAATTAGTCTGTCCAAACTGCCACATTTCAGGAAATTTTTACAGATTTTGAAATCTAGTGGGAGCCAAAAAGGCCCTTTCTTAACATATTCTGAATTTTAACCTTAATTTCAGCAAGATGTTTTCCACGTTTTGGCTTTTAAACACCTTAAAAATTGAGTGGAGTATTAAACTGATGGTGAAAACTGGCAGCACAAGGACATTTTTTCCCTTTTGCATACTAAAAACCTTTCCGGTACCTAAATTACATATTACATACTGGTCCTCAAATTTGGAAAACATTGATTGGTCCCTGTGACCTGTCTTAAACAGAAATCAGATTATTATTGCAGTATTAGAAGACAGGTTTAGTCCTAAACTCTGATCAGCCATTATAGAGTTTAAAATCTGTCTGAATCATTGCTGCATTATTCACAGAATTTTAGAAATTATGCTTTTCTATAGTTATACAACTAAGTTTTCAATGAAAGACTGCATTTCATAGAGAAAACCATTTTGCAAAAACATTATATATACTCAAAAAGTTTGAACTGCCTTCGGTGAAGATAGAAGTAAACTAGAGAATGTAACTGAAGCTAAACAATGCAGTCTCATGAAAAAAAATACTGACTTAGGAGATTTTTAGGAGGAAGCCTAAACCTCTCAAATTATGAAGTGTTCCTTTTGTGTCAACAGTACTGATATTTAAAAATTACATAGTTCAGGAGTGAGAATGCCGCTGGGTCAGTTGCAAGCAGTTTGTGAGTCCTCATGACATTTCAAAAGGCAAGTATCTGACACAGCTCTGGTGACACAGGATCCTGAACAAAAATGCTTTCCAGCACCTCCCAGCTGGGTAAAGTGTTTTTCCTTCTCCCATTCAACTGATAAGCAAAGGCATTCTCCACAAACCCTGCTTTCCCCTGACAGAAGAGCACGCAGTCAGAGGGTTAAAAGGTTACAGTGTCAACTCACTGTCAGGGAAAGTGAGACCACTTCTAGGGTCAAAATATAAGCTACAGCAGAGAACAAAATAAAGCAGGGGAAAAAAAACCATCCCCTCTGCTAAAATCCAGTGCTAAAATCTTGCTCAAGTGCTGTACAAATGGTGTGGTCAGAGTAAAATTTCCTCATCATGAACTTTGCTATGCTATGGCATCTTTCCAAACCAGTTAAAACCTGTCCAAGTTATGAGACTAATGAGTTCTGAAGAAAAAAGCTTTTGGGGCTAGAGAGGCTGATTGCTCAAGAGAGTTGCTAAAATTAGCAGAGGTTTACACAATTTTTACGTACACAGGAACTTCTATTTTTTTTTAATAAAACTTTCCCTGTCTCTTGGAAGTCTTGATAAAGAAGACCAGGGAAATTAAGCAGTAGTGGATAACAATTTCTGAGACAGTTTTAACAAACATTGTATAAAAAAGCAGATAGAAGTTATCTGAGAACTTTGCACCTGATGTTCTGAATTTCATAACTACTTTGTGTTGATGTGTGTGCATATTAAACCACGGGGCAAAAAATAGACAAACAAGAAGAAATATAGGTTATCCAAGTGCTATGATGAGTATACAAGACAAAAAAGTATCAGTGCAAGTACAAGAACAGAACAAGACTGTTTTCAGTCTACAAGATGAAATCTACAAGATTTCATCTTATACTTGTCTTCAGACATCAGATCAACATTGTTTCTGCTTTTCTGAGAGTGAAACACAGTATTCATGTTCCACTTCTGAGATCAAAGAGAGTAATTACATTAGGAAACCTAAAAAACATTTTTTCTAGCATCAACAACATACTTCTTGATATTTTTCACATCAGAAAGTACCATTATGTTTCTTGTTTTTTTTACAAAGTAATAGCTCAGCTCACATAAAGACCTTTGAATAATGGAAAGTCTGGAGAGAGAAGGATGCAACAGTAGGATAAAGGCTACCTTTGTAATTCCTTATTTCAGCATTATACACCAGTGAATCCTCAGCTGTCAATATCCCACAGAAAAAAGAGACTAAAGCTACATAGGTGCAACCTAGCCAACCTGGGTTTCTGCAAGAACAGCAAACCTATTCTCCTTGCCTTATCTGACTGGTCTCAGCCAAAAAATTCTCACAGTATTGGGATGGTTACTTGCACAGGGTAAAGAAAAGTGCACACAGACGTGAAGCTATGATCTGGAAAAGAGGAAAAGAAGGGATGGTAAAGATTCCCAAGTATCTTCTGTGGAAGGCATTTAAACATAATAGAAAAGAGCACTTTAGTTTTCCATGTAATGACTTGTTCTGAGGGTTTCCAAGTCCCTGAGCCTCGTAGCACACACTGTGGCAGTGAAGTAGTACTTGCTGTAGAGATAAAGGGAAGGAATCCCTTAACTAATTTGGACATGAGAGAATACATGAGACTGGAGGCATCCAAAGCTGCTGAAGGAGCCAGACAAGGTTCTTGTGATGCTGCTCTCTATCATTTGTGAAATACTGAGGGAACTGGGGAGCCCTCAGTAGAAGATGCTATGGGGAGACCTTGTTGCTCCCTGCAGGCACCTAATCAAAGGATAGAGAGGGGATGGAGGCAGATAACTCTCAAAGGTGCACATTTATTAGACAAGAGCTAATAGGCAAGTAGAAACAAGAAATTCTAGCATTTGGGGGAAGAATTCACCACTGGAAAATCCAGTATTTTGAAAAGAATTGTCATTATGAGCAATTAAGTACCGGAAGAGGCTGCACAGAGGGGCTGTGGAATTGCCATCCTAGGAGTATTTAAGGTTCAGCTGGACACATACCCAAGTGCCTTTATCATGTTTGACTACAAGACCTCCAGAGTTCCCTTCCAGTTAAAACTGGAGCTCTAGGATTCTAACATACAGCAAAGTATTGCCATCATGGAGAAAGCTTACTCCAGTAAATTAGGACTTTTCATTTCCAATTACTTGAAATTTGAACACTTCACATTGTTTCCAGCAGCAGGATATAGACAATACAATTTACCTGCAGAATTCATTGCTGCAGGATGCAATTGATTTAATTATGTTATTAAGATTTTTAGCAGATTAAGTATAAAAATAATTACAACTGTTATTAATGTGACATAGGATACAGATAAAAAGGCTAGCAATTCTGGGGCTGTAGTCAGACCACAAGCATATCACCAGATAGAAGAAAAGTGAAATTATCTTGTTACAATAATACAAAATCCTGGCCAGGTATGTCTAATACACAGTACTATCAGAAACAAAAAATTTAATTATTTAACTATTTTCCTACAAGTTATATACGAGCTTTAACATTAAAGGATTTCAAGAACTATTGTGTGTATTTGATTTTTCAGGATATGTAGCAGACAATACTGCACATCAGTTATTATTTCTCTGCCTTTTCCTTTACTCATTCCTCCATAATATAAAACAACAGCTATGACAGTATGCAAAAGACTGATAAAATATTTAATATTTTACTACTTACAAATTATTGTTGAAACGTGTCTACTAAATCGATGTTTTTCTATGCAGAGAAACTGCAAAACAGATTTAAAATTTAATATTCAATAACCCAAAATATTCCGCCCAAACAAAGGCTGAAAACATTAAAAGGCAAAAGCCTGGAAGAATTATCTGCTTTGTTTCAAAGACACAATTAAAATGAAGAGACGTTAGCAAATTTAATCTGCTATAGCTGACATCATTCCTGGGCATCGATTCAAACTCCAAATTTAATTTCAATTAAGCTTTGGTAAAAGTAATGCCTTCTGCAGATTCTGACCCATTTGACTGAACTTATCTACTGACAACAATAAAAAGTAACTTAACCAAATATGGTTTCTGGAAATAGTTTTAAGGATATACAAAATATGTCTTAAATTGGCTTGGGACAACATTCAATTGGATGTTGTTTAGTATTAGCATGGTTTGTACCCTTCCAAGTAAGTATCAGTATAGATGTCAAAATTCTTTTGAAGGCCTTTTTTTCAGATAGACGCCTGCTTTGTGTCAAAATTTGATGATTTCTGATATATTGGTGAGGTGAAAATGTACTAACTACAGAAGAGAGATGTATGACATGGCAAGCAAGGCAGAGAAATAGAGAAAGAAAATCCAAGCTGAGGAAATTCTCTGCCAAGGCCTGCCACCATGACATTTAGCAACATTTTAAATTTGTGACAATTGTACGAGGAAGATTCATCACTTTGACCACATCAATATTGTAACATTTTACCCAAAAAATCTGCCTCCAAAATAAGTATTATTATATAAAAATTATTCTACTACTTTTTATGATAGATTTCAAAGTGTACTTAGTTTATACCTGTAACTGACTTCAAAAAACTGTCAGGAAATTGCATGAGTTTAGGTTTTCTTGGGAAATCTTAGGTTCCAAATTTACACAGAAAAATTATCTGAAAGTACACTTGGCAGAGGCTTCTATGATCTCATAAAAAACCGCATTGGAATTTGCTGAGGATTGACAGAGCTCCAATGACATATATTTGCATATGCAAAAATCATTACTTGCATGAAAAGAATTGCATTTCTTCCTACAGACTGATATTTAGCCAAATCAATTAAATACTAACTGACATAAGAGCTCATTAATCCTCATTAGTGTGCATTTGTATAGTTCCTACGATAACTACTTGTAAGTATCTGAAAGGATAAATACTTTTCACTTGTAATGAAACATACACATGCTCTATTATTATTTTTTTTAATTACAGCATTTAAAAACATGCCATAAAAGTGTAAATCCTTCTCCTTCTCCATTCCCTTCGCAGTTCCTCAACTTCTTCCTTCAAATAAGTGCTAAACGTATAACTACACCCCAAAATAAAACCTTAAAGATAACATCCATTTCCAGAAACTTTTTTGGAAATTCTTTCCTACTCCTTAGACTAGAAGCTTGGAGATCATGCAAAAAAATCCCAAACTTTGCTAACTCACTTGGAGCATCAAGTTCTTCAACACACGCATGGCCTTCAAGCTGACCAGTGAAAAAAGAAAGAGCTCATCAGTGAAAACCTGCTTACATGTGTTTCCTTCATTTTACATCATTATTCAATAAAGATCTTCAAATTAAATTTCTGTGTGTAAGAACACC
>VXBU01013885.1:151645-164020 GCA_013400315.1 Bombycilla garrulus | reverse complement strand
CAAATCTTATTTCCCCTTTCATGTGGGCTGGGTCCAGGGGGGTGAGCCCCCCTGCTGCCGCAGATGTTCTGGATAGTGGAGTCCCGGGAGGGACGGCTCTGTCCTGGAGATCTCCAGCAGAAACCTTGGCCACCAGGCTATCCTAGCAAGCTCAGCCTGAAATAACCAGGCAGCTCAGCTCTTAGTGATTTCAGCTCTCAGTGATTTTTGCTCTTTAGCTTGCTAGGATTTTCCATGGCTGGCTCAGGGAAGAAGAGACGAGAAGGCCGTGTAGAGGTTCCACAGAATGGTTTAATGCAGGTTCCGTGAAGGGGTGTCCAGTGACGGCGTCTTCCGCCAAATTGGGCAGAAGTAGGGGTTTCTGCAGGGTTAGTGAGGATTGGGAAACAGGCCAATAGTTTTAGGGTGAAGGTGAAATAACCTATAGTCTTAGGACATTGGGAATGTAGCCAACAGTGTTACAGAGAGATAAGAGAGGGTCTTGAGGCGGGAAGCAGAGCCTAGTCCATGACCAGGCATTTCCTATCTCCAAGGAGGCCTTGCAGAAAGCTCTGTGACTGCAACATACCTTCACCCAAATGGGCTCAAATTCACCTTCTCCAAGACATATTTGTAGTGTGAATGGAAGCCTGACAGCCAAGGAAGATTATGCCCTTCTGTGTCAATCTGCAGGATCAGAGGTGAGTAAACTCAGTCATCCATTTTTACTTGCCATTAAAAGAGTGCAGAAGTTTCCTGTGTTTGCTGCGACAAAGGCACAAGATCTACTGATGCTTTGAGCACATCAAACAACTTCCAGGAGTCAAGAAGCTGAGAGAAAAAGACATTTTAAAGACTAGAATTTTCAATGCCAGGAGAACCCCTAAAAATTGTCATTTTTTGGCCAACACCTTTAGCTGGAAAAATAAAATGGGAAAAAGAGAGAATGCATTCATGGTTCCTTAACTCTATGGAAAGAATCCAGGCAAGAAGACAAGTCCATGTAAAGGCTCTCCAAAAGAGAAAAAGCACTGGCAAATTTGGTGCAAATACTGTTTATTGTCCTCATGTTGAAATTTTAATTTCTTTTAATCTAGAGGCAATCAACTAATAATTAACATTATTTAGATTATGTCTTGGGACATCTCAAGACATAGCAACACACAAAAGCATCAAGAAAAAACAGAACAGATGCAATAATTTGCATAACTACATTTTGCTAAAACAATACTTGATTGGAATGCAGTTAAAATGTTGGATCCTATATGTCACATATTGCTACAGTCCTTTCTACACCAGCAATGCCCTGAGTTTTCCTCGGAAGACAGCTGCTATAATTTTTAAGGCCACCTAATCATTTTTCTTGAACATTCCTCAGATGTAAAAGCTATTTTCCACACTTTGTTTCCATAGATACAGCGACTTTTTTTTTATTAATCAGAATGATAGCCTGCAAATTGCTAAGCAAACACATCATCAGCAAGCATTTAACATTCCAAGCTGTGTCTGTTTAAACAGGGTCTCAGTCTGATCACATTTAATTTTGGACAATTAAGGCAGAGTGGAAGCGGACAACGTGATATTTTCTAAATGGAGATTTTAACACTGGTTCAAGACAGAAACCTAGGTCAGTTAGCATGTAATGCTAGCACTTACAGAGCATACTGAGAAAAGCAATCAGTTGCTGCTTCAGGGAGGAAAAATCCCTGTCAGGGAGACCAAATTAAAGCATCATTTTACCCAAGTATTTGACTAAATTGAATTTTAATCCAGGAAAGCTAAAGAGATAAACCAAATACCAGAGGGGGAACAGAGTTCTCAATCTATTGAGTTAAAACAAACAAATCTGGAAACATGCATGCAAAGTAAAAGCTCCAGCATCTTTTGCAGAAACAGTGATTTGGATTTTTTTTTTCTGTCTGTCTCAATAAGCCAGTGAAGCAAAACAGATGGGCTAATACTTATAGCTGGGTTAAAGTTGCTACATTAGCTTTCCTGATCTGAAAAATCTCAACCTTGCAACTTTAGCACAAAGTATCTGAAAGATTTTGAAGAAGTGAAAGGACTCAGAAGTATTCAGAGCTCAGAGACATTTTGAAATTTATTTTTCAAAAACATAATTTAAAATCATGTCCACAAAGATTCTCTCTTTCCCCTTTATCATCTCCAAATATCTGAACTGCTTAAGGAGAACAAGTTGATATCAAGAATATTTGGAGCAAGTGGAAGAAATAAAACAAAGCATGGGTTTGTAAGAGAAAGAGGCAAAAGGAAGGGTGTTGCAGAAATACAGTATTAAAACCAGTCCTCCCTGAGCAGTGTTCATGAGAACACTTGATCCTCATGGTGTGTCCAACACGGAAATATTCCAGCCCATGCCATGTATTTATGTAGTTACCTTCATTGAATAAAGCAGCAGAATGTTGGACCTTCCAAAACAGACACATACCTAGGGATGATTCAAAGCAAAATGAAGCTTCATTTATGTTTGTGACAGAAATAATTTCCAGTTTCTTGGTGTTGCTGTGGCTAATGTATCTGTCATTAAGTTAGTCTGACAGTTGTTTTTATTGCAACTTCTGAAGCAAGTCCACCACCAGTGGGCAGATATTGCTATGGCAACTCAGCACAAGTGCAGGAACTTCTGAAGTTGTTAGGCAACGCAGTGCCATCAGCTGCTGATGTTGCTCAAGTTTAGTGCAGTTCATGTTGTCCAGAGTCATCTAAATCAGGTACACCAAAAATAGAGCTTCCAGAAAAGTGATGTGGAAACAAGCTGTCTGTGATAGAAAATTAACAAATTACAATACAGAGTGGGGGGAAAAACAATAAAACAGAAAGGTGGCTCATTTTTCTCTTTTGCAAAATCCAATAGAAAACAGTGAATTGGTTTAGTACTTTTTAAAATGCAAGGCATGTAAGTTTTACTAACACTTATATAATTAGCTGGAAAAATGTACTGCAGATTTCTTTTTTAATTTTGTAAAACAAAAATTTTGAAAAGTGTTCTTACTTTAGAACATTCAGTTCCTATCCCTGCAATAATTTTAATTTGGCCTGCAGTTGTCTACATAAAGCAAATCTTAGTAACTTTCCTGATGAAGAAAATTCTTCACATAGTTTAAGGAGGGAAAAAAAATCATCAGAACTGCCCTTCATTTTGGCTATCACAAATGTTAAGAAGGCTGCGGAGAAGTGCTTTCTCTCACACAGAGAATGAAGTACCTTTCCAGAGGAGTGTGGACAAGCTCATGCTGCTATTGCTGCCATAGGCTTCCTAAGTGGAGGAAAAAACCTTCAGCCTTTCCTTTTGGTGCAATGGAGCAATACATTCAAACAACTTTTAAATCAAGGACTACTCAGTGACCTAGAAATTATTATCCAAACACACTGTTCCAGCTGTCTTCTGTATAGTGAACTGAGTATATGCTTATAGGTCTGGAAGGAGGACAGAGGCAGTACTAACACCTTGGAGAAGTGTTCCTCTACAACCAAAAGGAAATCCTGACTGACAACATCCAGCTTCTTGATAATTGGCAAAGGAAATGGAAACCAGGTAATGCCACAAAGATGAATTAAAAAAAGAATTAAATGTTCAAGTGCAAAAGACTGAATGAGACAAAATGGAGAGGGGTTATGTTTACAGTTCACAGGCAAGCAAATAATTTTAGAATGCTGTAAGACACATTAGGTAAAAGTGTCACACAGGAACTAGTCTTGACACTTCATTAAATGTGGAGGTTTCTTTGGACCAATTTCAGCTAAAAATACTGAGTGGTTTACACCCTGAAGGATGCCAGCACTACCGTCCCTGCAGGGGTGAGCACAGAAAATCAAGTAAAGACAACTGCAGATGCACCTACTTAACTCTTCAAGTAAAGTAAAAATAAGATCAGCTACAACAGTTTTCAGGATTATCTCCTAGACTACATGGAACTCACAGACCTTCTGTCCTCAGCACCTTGAGGACTGTAGCTCTCCAATGCTGTTAGTTACTCACAGTATTCTTGCAACACTACTTTTTTAACTTTACCCAAAATATCCATGCAAAGCTCAGATGTCCCAACCTGAACAGTTGCAGATCTCTAAAAGGAGTATCTCGCCTGATAAACCTCCAGAACTCTTTGAGGAAAGGGACAATTTATTGGAGATTTTCTGTGGTAGTGCTTGAAACACAGCGGCAGACACAGGAAAAAGGAATAATGAATACAATAATAAGCGTTATCCAAGGTAAAAATTATTTCACAATATAGAAACCAGTTAGGTTCATCAAACTCTAGCTCAGCCGGACATTATCTCTCCATTTCACAATGACTATCCACTGGAGAACTATCTACTGGCATTAAGTTCATATGGAAGAACAATTTCAGCTGCCTTTCCCTTTAAGCAAAAAAATACCAAAAAAACAAAACAAACCCCCACCTTTTTAAAATGTCTCACAAAAGTCTTTTGAGCTAGAAAATGATCTAAAGTATAAATATGAATTGATTTGTGAAATCAGACTTGAACAAACCATGAGGAACCACATGGAAAGTTCCTTAATCCACCAATAAGGCTGAGAGTCAGTATAATTGTAAAATAGTTATTAAATCAATAAGAGATTTGTTTTAGCACAAGTTGGACTAACAGACTGCAAAGGTGCCCAAGGTGTTCATATTTCAGAAACTATTATTTCATATGTCATTAATTACACTAGTTACGATGAAAGTTCTATATGTGTTTCACTCATGACAAAATAATCAAGCTGCTGAAATGTAAAAATTATGATTTTTGTCCCTACTTTTTATTGAATCATTAGTTTCAGCAAAACAAACAAAAGACATCCACATAATAAATGTTTTCAAACAAAACCGAGTCTGAACATGTATTAAAATTTGTTTAGAGTTCAAAAATAAATCCAGGAGTATCCACTGGCATAGCCTATTGCTGGGCGCTCCCCATACATTTATTTTGCATATGTATTTTTATTTAGCAGCTTGTGCTATTGAAAATATAAGCAAAGAATATAGAACAACATGCAGTGTGGGATATTAACTACTTTCTCTTTCCTTTTCTTCTAATTTAAGTAAAATCACTATGACATAGTTCAGAGATCTTTTTCTCTCATCACTTAACAAGGGAAATAGCTATTCTTGATCAGTTCTGCAGACCAGATTTTCCCAAGACATCTGCAAAATGCTAGACACCAATATGGATATTTTTGGGTCCCTTCCCACTTCCATTAAAGTCAGTAATGAAATGTAGTTCTGCTTAGTGGTAGAAAAATCCAAGCACTTAGTTGAAAAAAGAAGTTTCCAAGAGCGTTTTAGTCTTCAAGCCATAAAATCTGCAACAAGGGATGCTAAAAAGCACCTTTGCACTCACTAAAGGTACTGAGTGAAGTCATGGAAGTCTGTCATTCATACACAAAGTTTAGCTTTCAAAATTGAAAACTCATTGTTTGCATACTTATTTTTTCTCTGACAGGCAAGGCTTCAGTGGACTGAGGATCAAAGACCAATGAGTTCCTTGTTCAACAGCACAGGACCCATTTTTGGATCCCCACCTTTGCTGAGTAACCTCAGCCCATATGTTCCTGGCAACACATTTGCTTTTCCCAGGATTTTCCATCTTCTTGTCCCTTGTGGTCAGCTAACCGTCTTGATCTCCACCACTCCCAACTGATGGACTCTAGTTTCTAACAGAAATGCTAATCCATAAAAGCACAACCTTACCTTTCCCAATATTAAATATCCTATTGCTATTACTTTGTTTTACAAGGTCATGAAATTGCTTTTATGAGAGATGTTTATGAGCACCCTCAATATTTTGTATCTCCTGACTTGGTAGCATGAATAAATTGAAATCAGTACATTCCTACTTTTGTGCTATGGCTGTTAATAAGAGCAAAGTCCAAGACCAGGCTGCAGGCTGATGTTTGGGAGTAGTATCTAATAATTTTACTACACCCTTACAGTTTTTACTTTGCCTTGGCCCATTTTTTGTCTCCGTTTTCCATAGCTGTTTGTCCCCAAATGATATTGCGTAATTATTCTGTCTTTCAAAAATGTGTTTAGGAGTATTTTGTATTATTATTTTGGTAACAAAGTCATCTGGATTCTGCTTTACTCCCTTTCTTCAAGTTCAGTTACATTAAACATCAGCTCATCAAATTAGATGAAAAACCATTCACTTCCCATGGCTATCAGGTATCTGGGGAGGAAATAATTTTATCCCTTTTGGGTGATCCTAATAAAATGTTTTGATTTTCCTACCAGATGTAGAAATTATCGTTTCATGTAGTTATTTCTGCTAACCACCCTTTTTTTGTGTCTACGTTATTTCTAAAAACTGAATTCAAGTATTTATTTAAGTTTGGGGGCGAAATTCACATTATCTTTAAAATCCAATTAGAAAATATCTGCTAGCAGAGAATAAAGATGAACATAAAATTACATTTTTATAAGGTATTTAGTTCTCAATGTAGATTGTGAAGGAAGTGCTTCTTTCTCATGAACCCTGAAACAATCACAGAGCCATCAGGAACGGATGCTATTGAGATGTGATTTTAGTAATTAGTGAGGACATATAAGAAATTGCTCTAGGGACAACAGAATGAGCTGAGGAGAAACAGCTATTTAGGTCTAATTAAATAGAAAGCTAAGTAAAAGGAGTTACAGTATGAAGATTCATTTCTAAGTGTACAAACTTTGATTATTAACACAACGATTTGGAAATTAAAAATTCAAACATGGAAGATACTAGACATTTCTTTCAATTAATGATTCTCAAACTCCTTTTCCAGTAAACTGTCACGCAGTACCGAAGTGTAGACCGGGGTCTCTCTTACATAAGGGCCACATCTATAGGACTGGCCATATGGTTGGGAAAACTGTAAGGCATGGGTTGCTATTTGCATCTCATGGATGGATTATTTGCATTTTTCTCGATGGGAAGTGTACATTTACTTCCATTTTTAGCTGCGATATGTCAAGGATGTGCAAGTATACATAGGAAGGTAAGTCCAAGAAAAATTCTCTGCCACCCCTTTAGCTTCTTCTGATCACCTACAGAAACCACTGGCAACTCTCAAGAGTTACTGAAGCTCTCTGCACACATGTAGATTGTCCCTGCTACTCAAGTTAGAGTAGAGTCATTGATGACGAGGATTCATATTCCACCTGCACTTCAAACACAGAGCCAACAGATAAAGATCTGCCTGGAATTAAAACAGATCTGGTACAAAGTCCAGGTCAGCTTTCCATTCATTGTGCACAAGAGAAGGAATAACAAACTTGTGGCCCTGGTTTTCCCTACTGCACGTCCTCCAGCTGAAGGCAAGTCTGCACCCACACTGCTGAGGCTCCAGATAAGAGCCTGCTCATCCATGGGCATTGGTGGGCAGAGCCACCACGAGGGCAGGTGCTGACCCTGCACCAGGAGCATTGCTCCTGTCCTGCAGGAGCATTGTGTGCACCACAAGCACCTCCAGGGGCTCCACACCTGGGCTTTACCTACACTCATTGATGCTATCCACCAGGCTGATCTCCACCTCAACTAAGTGACAGTACTACAGACAAAGCTAAAAGTCAAAACTTAAATCAGAAATGACTCACTAAAGCAGCAATTGCACCAATCCTCAGTTCCAGTGAGAGGATTTTGCTCTGGAAGTTAAACTGCAGTCCACAGTACAGGAGAGATGGGAAGATGAGCAGAAGAGGTGAAGTGCACTCCAACAGCAAGAGCCCCTGCAAACATTCTATGTGAGTCATTAGGAATTATTCTTAAGATGAGTGGAGAAAGTTGAGTCATAAATGACTCATGCACTTACCAGATGGGAGGCAAGCATATATGAAATTTGGGACTGCCACTTAGTGAACATCATGAGCCACTAATTCCCAGTCTGCTTCACTTCCGGCCACAAAACAGGGAGCATACAGAGTGATGGAAGCAGAAGCAGTGTACACACCTTCACCTTCTGCTAAAGTGTATTACAAATGAAAGGTGTTTAGAATACAACTTCCATCTCCATTTAGCTACCAAGCAAGGAAGAATGCTGACTGGCCCTATCCAAACAAGGTTCACATCTTATATTCCTCTTACACACCTGTAAGAGGTAGAAAATAAAAATTCAGGAAATGAAAAAGATTTTGTCATGTCTGCTATGCTGCAGGTAACTTCTTAGCCATTAAATATAAATAAGTATAATAATATTTAATAAATAATTACAAAATAATTATAAAATTATATTGTATTATAATTATAAATTTATTATTAAAATAATTAATAAATATAAATAGGTGATGTGCTACCAAAACGAAACAGCTCATTATAGACTGGTGAGCAAAGACAGACAGCTGTAACCTTACAGAAATCTTACTGTTCCAATAAAACTGGAAAATCAAGTCAGAGAGAAGGCAACAGCTACTCATCTTCTCTGTTGTTTGCCAAATTTTGGGATTATGCACTTCATGTTTCAAAACCAGAAATCTCAGAAATCAGAAATAGCAACTTTGGATTTATAGGGAATCCCTTAACTCAGCCTCCTATCCTCCATACTGAAAAGCTTCTCTGCACTGCCTGTGTACATTCTGGAAAGTCTATAACACCAAATCCAATCCGTGAAGCCTTAAGCTGTTTGCTTTGACTGGAAAGCTATTATAAATCAGCTTCAAGCTGACATCTAAAAATAAAAAGCTCCTAGTCGCCTATCGTTTTTCAGGGTCTGACAGTTCAAGGTTAGTCAAGGGCCCATCAGCCCTGTTTTACTTATTTACTTACTAACATCATGAGTCAGACAGGGCTGTAAGGTTTTTGTCTTCACTCTTGTGGTTCAGACATTCCAGATTTCCACCTGAGTGACTGCAGCAGCCTCCTTGGCAGTGAGTTCTTCTGTAGCTTTCATGGAACAGTGATCACTTGACACAGCCTTGCACTGGGAGTTAAAGATGCAGCTTCTTTGGCAATGAAAAGCATTTGGAAATCAGGGTTTGCTAGGTGCCACACTAGACCTTAATTTAAACCTCAGCTGTGGTCACTCTATAGATGGGTCTGTCCTTCCAGTCACAGTACAGACACCCTAGTGTAAGCATGTTACAAATTTCCATCATTCCAGTCAAAAGCTCCACATTATTACTCATCATAGGCACAGAAATCAGTTTGACAATTATTCCAGTATGACTTAATATACCATAAAGTTCACAACATTAGCTGAAATACCATATGTAATTCCTGATAAAAACATCAGCATTAAGTCAATTCAGCTGCAGAAGGAGTTTTCACAGTAACTAAAATTAACCTAAGATTAGAGTTTCTGCTAGTCTGAGACACTAAATAGCATTGCATATATTCTGACCAATCCAGGCATTTAACTTTTTGCCTTAAAAGATTTGGGAATTCATCTGCCAGATGTGAAGAATTAAAACTATTTATTCTACCTTGGATTCAAGCAAGAAGGTCTCCTGAATTGGGGTTTGGTTAGCAGACTACTGCTAAATTATCCAGAAGATGGTGTTTTAGTAAAGTACAGTCCTAGAAGTCCTGGAAAGTATTGCTTTTTCCCTCTCCTACTGAGCCCTACCTTAAAATAAGTTGTAATGTTTGTACTTTGGCTTTTTTATCTGTGAAAGATGGAAGAGCAAGGCAATTCAAAACCATATTCAAGAATTTCAAATCCATATGTAACTACTGGAAATGGAATACAAGAACAAATAGTTAACACTGTTTTTTTAACTGAATGCTTAAAAATATTAGAAATAGAGATCTGCAAAAACTGTCAGAATAACAATTTCTCTTTGACTATTTAAAGTGTTAAAATCTTTAAAGATTCACTGAAATCCTCAGAAAAGTGACCTCTCTGGTAGAACAGGGGACATCAGAAACTCTGGAAAGAACTGAGGTCTGCCTTCCTGAGTTAGCCTCTTGCTCTCTTGTCCCAAAGACAATCCAGTAATTGCTCCATTTTCCTTTAAGGTACTAGAAACTGAGTGGCTAAAATAAACTGAAGTTTCTTTAAGCCTCGAGTTTGTTTTACTAGAGAGCAGATACTACAAAAGCAGCCAGTGGGAGCCAGGTTTCCTCCTAAAGCTATCTGGAATGAACATGTGCTGCTCAGATTAAATGCAGCTCTTGATATGGCCACAGAAGATATGTAAAGCTACCCAGGAGCTAAGGTCCCCTGCTGTTGTTAATGACTCACATCCTGTATTTTTTCACATAGGACTGCAAGTTCCAGCTATTTATGGAGCAGCCCATTAAAAATTTCTTTTCATGAAGAAAAAGTGCTGTCAGTCGCCATTCAGGAGTTGATGTAGGAGGCCAGCTAGCATGTTGGAGAAATTACCAGAGAAAAATACTATAATCACAAAGAGCCAAATGTTCCCTCCTGAGCCCTTTGAGACGGCAGATGCATAGTCATAAGCAGAATCTTTTGTCTCAAGTTTTTGTTCATACACAAATCACCAAAGGAAAAAGGAAAGGGGGGAAAAATCTAGTATGAACTATTACAGTCCACTCAGTTCTGTGTGGACATATCCACTCTTCTCTCCATTCTGCCCCAAAATGCAGCATGTGAGCATACTGACACCACTGTGGAACTGGAGTGTGTGTATGTACCTGTTGCTGCCTCACATTGTACTCATCTTCCAGGAAAAAGGGGAGGGACTACTATTTAAGTACCAAGCTACAATTTAGATTCATTTAATTAGAACCTTAACTGTCTCAAAGATTTATTTGTCCAGTAAAAATGGATTACCAACATTATAGCTCAGAGTTTATTGAGTCAAAACTGAGATAGACAGCTTTCTACTACCTACCCATTGCTCTCTGATATTATGTTCAGCTTTTCACTGCCCCTTTGGGTCTCAGGGTCAGTCACTTCAGTCTACAGGAACATTACAGTGAGTCCTCAGTGTCCCAGATCTTCACTGGTGAGATGATGCTGATGGGGAAGAGGAAGGGGAGAGTCCTTCCTTTTGCAAAGAACGTGCTATTACATTGATAATTTCTTTCTCCTCACCCTATCTACCACTTCAGACTGTTTTCATACATTATATAACATGTTTTTACACCTTGTTTTTTCATAACGTGTTTCTACCTGTTAGTTATTTCCTATAAATATTTTATACAGTGGGAGAAGATCAACTACAGAATTACCACACTATAGAAAGTTAAAATAATACCCACAGTTATTGATGTCAAATTTCCATTGTTTCACTGACTCAACAGTGTATTACAAAAATTAAAAGACATTTCTAGGTAGGAGTGCTGCCCTATCTCCATACAAGTGGAATAAATTTTAATAGATATCTTGTTTTTTCAGTCATAATTTTTGACTAATTTATTGTATCTAAAAACTTCTTATTTCATTATACATACAACAAGAGTTCCCAGTTGCACAACACAATTAGTTTCAAAGTAATTCCTGACTGCTCAGGGATGGTTTATAAAATCAAAATGGGCCTTCAAAAATATCATCAGGTAGTACAGTTTACAAGTACAGAGCATCCGTCATTTGGGAAACTAGGGGTTAGGAGACTTGAGTATGATATTGATTGATCTCTCCAGGGCAATATTCTGCCACCACTCCCCTTGGAATCAGCAGGAATTCTCAATGTTCATCAATAACAGAATATTATGTCATGACTAAGTGCCTCAGGCATGATATATACAGTGAAAAAAACACTGAGATCATTCATGACAGGATTATTGACAGTATAAACACAATCCAGTACAGGAACTACGGTTCTCTTGTGGGAAGGAAATTTTCACAGGATGATCAAGGGTGGCTGGATGGGACTCATCAATATCAACCAGCTCAAGCAAGGTCATCTAGAGCAGTTTGAGCAGGATCATGGTCTAATCAGGATCTGAATATCTCTAGATTTTATTTCTGTAACCACTCTGGTAACCTGTGCCAGTGCAGGACCACAAACTTCCCGACAGAAGTGCTGACAAAACTGCCTATTCTTACTGACAACTGATCCAAGTAAGATAAACTATAAATGTCTGTGCTGCCAGATCTCTGCCCATTCAGTTTCTAAGGGGAAATTTTGATTCTTTTACACTGTGAAGTAGCAAAGGCCAGTTCTGACTTGCTGGTTTTTGGAGACATAAAGGAAGCATCTGCAACCTACATGTACAACCTCTGACGAAAACATTTACACCTAGAAGTGATGAAGATGGGAGATAAATAAGGAGTTGCCCCTAGATAGGGTAGAAAAGGCCAGCGTGTAACCCTAAGCTAAGATTATTCACGTCAAAAGCCACAGTGAAGGACATTGAAAAGAAAAGACAACTGCACTATTCAGTAAAACAAGTACTTCTATTGTCAAAGACAGTAGAAATCAGTTCTCAGGTCCACGTATATGACCACTCCAGTTTCTGTTCTGCAATATTCTTGACTGTCCAATTATGGGG
>VXBU01013885.1:127287-151605 GCA_013400315.1 Bombycilla garrulus | reverse complement strand
AAAAAAAAAAAAAAGAGGGGTGGCTTCAGGAAGTCTCTAGTCCCAGTTCCTGCTCTAATCCAGGTCAGCTATGAGGTTAGGTTGCTCAGAGCTTTATCTGGGTTAATTTTTTCCAAATTAAATTTGCTAATGACTCCTCCGAGGTACATGTATATCTACAGAGAAACTGGCAAAATATCAGAGTATAGCTGATTTACAGTCTACAGCTGAACTGGAAAAAAATACATGGAAAATGATAGCGCTGAGGTCAACAGACAACTCAGGATTCAAGACTTCTGAACTACTATGAAACTTCCTGGATCATTGGACTAGAATATAAACATGGGACAATGAATCCCAATTAATTTCTGCACAATACTGGACTCTGTAGGACATATTTGAAATACCAGTTCTGTGCCTTAGAGAACTTTATCCTCTGTCATACTAAGAAACTTTATTACAGCAATAAAACAATTTATATGGCTTAGGCTTTAAGGCTCAGCCTTCAAGGTTTTTAGCTCCAAACAGATGTGCAGTCTGGCCCACAGGGACTCTTAACCTGATGTTCTTCCACCACACTAGTATTAATAAGAAAAATATCTTTAGTAAAGTAAACTTTTCTGAATCATGTCTTTGGACAAACCATATTCAGTGCAAGAGGAACACAAGGAAAAAAGCAAGAATGGGACAGAGATGTTCTTGCCAGGGCCAGAAGTGCTTTTGCTTTAGGCCAGATTATTCTAGAGATGTAAAACAAAATCATTGTATAACATCTGGGAATCCTAACATATACCCATATCCTACCAGGAACTAATCACAACAGTTTCACATTTAGAAAGCATTGAGTAAGCAGAAACACTAAAATGTCAAAAAGCATTTGGGGAAAAATCTCCCAGAAATTTCCAAAGCTTACATTAGCTCCAGTACGAAAAAAAAGTGGGGTAGCATTTGAAACTTTGTAAAATCTCTAGGCAAGGAAAGAAAACGCAAAACAGTTTAAAAAAACAAACAAATCCACAAGCCACAACACTCTCTGGTGATTGTAATGTTTCCAGATCCTAGTTCTTGTAATTAGGTTTACCTGAAAAATTTACAGTTTTAATGTTAACAGTAAGAAAACAGCAATGAGTGGATAACTCTATTAATTTTATTTATTTTATTTGTTCTTCAGTACATGTACTTCATAGAAACCATTAGCAATAGCTTAGGTATTATCATGCAAAATTTCCACTAAAAAGCCTGTGCTCATGTGCTTGCAATGAAATATGCAAATATGACTCCTGGGAGCATGCAGCTGATAGAAACAGTGCAGTGAGGAAAATTGTATACATCCTACACCAAGTGCTTTTGTTAATCCTCTGCCTATTTAATTAATTTCTCAACTATCTCAGAGTCTAATTCTATTAATAGTTCTAACATTAACTAATCATATAAATAAAGATCAAAAAAATGGCCACAGAAAGTAGAATAATCCACTAGTGCACTTCATTTGACCTTAAAATAACACCCATCAAAAGATTCCATGCATTTAATTTTTTTATCATCACCCACACAGTCTTTAAAACGTAAAAGAATTAAAACTAAAATTAGAAAGAAATCACTAAATAGTTCTTCATAAATGTGCCTAAATTTATCTCTTCAAAAAGTATGAACAAGCAGGAAGGACTCATTTTTAGCAGCACTTTGAAATCCATGTTCCAGAGATTGGTTTGTGACTCTGGGAGGATGCCATGTAAATAACCCTTTCTTTGATCCAATTAATTAAGACAGAAGAGATCCATAAACTGATGCAGCATTGGCAGTGATTGTCTCTCAATCACTACCTGGACTTAATCATCAAGACCTCTCTCACATTCTCTTTTGTTGTACTCTCATTTCATTACTTATTGTTCCTATTACAGAAATTCTGCTGTTCTAATGACAAAATTCAGAACTTAATCTTCTAAATGTCTGTCTTCCTTCCCCAGCTCCTTAAAAACATCCAAAGCTCACATTAATCTTAAGACTGGAAAAGTTAAGGTTGGAGAGAGTATAAAGGAAAAAATAGGAGAGGAACATCCTGAGGGAAAAACAATCTGAGATTTGCTGCCAAGCAAGTTCAGATCATTTACATTTCATCATGCATCTTTTCATTTTTGGTTGTTTCTAGCCCTTCATATCTTTGAAAAATGACACTAATAGAAACATCATCTAGCAATAATTGTATTGAAGAGTACCATCTATTTCACACAGACCAGTGATAAATTACATACTTCGGGAAAATGTTACTGCATACATGGGATCAAGGATTTCTGCTTGAGAGAATAATCAAAAGTTACAAGGAATATGGCATTAAAAATGCTATCTGAATGCAAGCATATCTAGGCTGCTTTGTATCACTCTTATGGTCGAATTCAGGCTCTGTTATTCTACTTAACAAAGCACAGTCATGAATCTTTCTCACCCTCAAAAGAGAAAGGAATTATTTTATCCTTAGATAAGCTCATGTTATAAGAATAAACACATAAACCAAACTAATTAGAGATTCAGCAAATATTCTGAAAGTCTTAGAGAATTTCAATCAGTAATTTATTGTTATTTGCAAAAAGAGTCAATCACATATTTGTACCATAGAAATGTCTTGACTGAACAAAGACAGTCCCTTTATGATGGGTTTCCTTCTTTTCTACCTGTTCTTAACTTGGAATTCAGTTTTTCCTACATTTAGCACATAAAAAAAAGAGAAAAAAGAAAAAAAAAAGGAAAAAAAAAAACCACAACAAAAAAGCCACCAAAAAAAAAAAAAAAACCCAACATAATTTAGCTCTAAACCCCCCCAAATGTTAACTCAGAAACTTATTTGGCTATACAGTGAGAACAGAAATAGGTATTGACTTTAATTACTAGAATAAACCTTTCTGTTTCTTTTGCTTCTGTCTGGAAAACAGCAGCAAGCAAGGAGTAATCAAGTCTGCCTGGCATTGCACCTGCAACAGGTAAGCATTTGCAAGTTTGTGCTATCACAGACCAGCAGGAACACTGTAACATCCCATTGCTACAGAAAGCAGCAGCTCCTCACTCCAGAGCAGCTCCATACCACCACACTTCTGGCCACAAGTGTCATGGGTTTATTTCTGAAATTTCAATTTCCCGCTACCTCTCGCAACAAATTAGTCAGATTGCACTTCTCCATAAAGAGATGTTCAGGAGGTTGGAGGGTAGCAGTTTAAGTGCTGAGACTGGCTAAGAAACCAGTCTGTTAAAAAAAAAACAAAAAAACAAAAAACAAACAGAAGCTCCAGCTCTATTGGATCTTGCTTGGATCTGTCTGGTTGCTCCTAAAAGCTACTTCTATATCACCACAAAACTAGAATCCCACTAAGAAAATCAGAGTTGGGATAAACTACTTCTGAACAAAGGAGCAGTAGCAGCAACAATCCTCACTGGCAGATGAGAGGCCTGACTCAAATATGCATCTTGGGCTGCGGAAGATAATTTGCATGCCTAGAAAACAGGCATTAAATTGTTTCCTTTAAGAACTGGATACTTTTAGAATAAAATCTTTCTGAGTATGGCAAGGAGCAATAATCAACAGGCAAGAAAAATGTCTAATACAAGAAGTCTGTGTATTAGCAACCAATGATTGAACTATTGCAATAAATGAAAAATAGTAGCTGCAATACCATTAACAGCAGAGCTTGTCTCTCCTGGAGGCCAGCTGGCTTTCTTTCTCCCATTTAAAGCTCCTCAGCATCACTGTGAGTGGCTAACTGTTGCTGCAGGAATAAGGTAAAATGCCTGTGCAAACAAGACTCCCCCCCCTTTCCCTCACACAGCAACATCAGATCTTTACTTTCAGCAGAGGAAGCTTTCAACTGCCTTGCTTCACTGTGCATCAGCCACAGAGCCCTGGTACAATGGACCACACAGGGAAAGCAGAGCAGTGACACTAGAAAAGGTGAGAGACACTTCCAACCCACTGAAGGACCCTAGACATAAGTGACAACAGTCACAAGTGCAACCACTTCACTTTAATTCTTTAATGTCAGAAAACAAAGCATGTGCTTCAGCAGAGCACACAGCTACCCAAAGGAGCAAGCTCCTTCCCTGTCTCCTAACTAGTGTCAGACTGCTGCTTCCCTTGTCATAGTGCCAGCATTTGTGCAGCTGCATGGTGAGCTTATCAGGAAACTCATTTGGATGGAACTAAGAAATAAAAAGAAAACCATAAAATCTGGTTCACTTTGAATCAGCATAGTTCCTTGCTCCAGCAAGGAGCTCCCTTGGCAACAGCTCCAAGGACAGGACAAAATGCATGGCAGAGGATGAAAGGGAAGGCAGGATCTCTCTTTTTAATAAAAGCCTGGCTTAAAAACACTGAATTTAGAGACATGGTGAAGTTAAACACTCTGAAGGGAAACTGTAGCCACAGACTGTACATCTTATATCCTCAAGTAAGATGTGCTGTAAAATAGATCGCAATTTCCCTAGTAATTAAAATCAGAAATACTCGGTTCAGTGAAGCATCTTTGATTACAGAGGAGTGCTTGTGATCATCTTTAAGCACATCAGTGTACTGAAGTGAAAAGTAACATTGTTCTTGTCTTTCTACAGGTGAAACTTGTATAAATGGTGCACCCTTCACAAAACAGAAAGCCTGCTCTGGAGACCAAAATAGTAGCTCTGCAGTCAGTGCTCCAAAACACGAAAGCAGTGGCTGGGTATGCTATTAAATGAATCATAGTTGGAGAGTGAATTAATCAGTGTAAAAACCTTGATGCATAAAATAGAGAAAGTAACAATTCAAACTGCAGATCCTTTAATTTCATTGCCTTTTCGATATATTTCCATGGTACAGCCACTTTCACATCATTTCTCTGAGGCATCATCATTGCTCAGAGTTCCTCAGGGAAACTAACCACATTTGAACCGCATTAGTTTCACATCATTTGGATATATCTGCAACCAAAGCTTTTCAATTTCATTATTGACCAGAGAGCACAATCCAATTTCTTGAATTCTATTTTTTATGTAGTCATATTTTTATATGCATTCAAGACAAATATGATAGCTTAGCATGCAGAAGTGGTTATGCAAAGCTGCCTATTTCTACCATAAGAGGGTGCGGGTAAGAACTTGCGCCATTCAACAAGAAACTCCAATGCAGAAAAACACAGCTTATGTTAAAATGTCATTCCTATGACATTTTTGCCTTTTTTGGAGATGCGTGGCTTGTTTAAAAGATACAAGCACTTCGGAGCCCACAGCTCCCCAAGGAAATGGAAATGCAAGTCTGATTCCTTGCAGATGCAGAAAAGCACAATAACCTCAGACATCAAATCTTAACTTTTTGTTTGATTATTGCTGAATGACAACTTTAGGATCTTCTATTCCTTGAACAACTTCTTTTCCTAAACAATTTCGTTTCCTAAAACATCCTATCAATGAGGCTTCTCAGGAAATAAAACTCATCTTGTTCTACTGAACTTGGAGAGCTGCAATGAAGAAGTATTCTCAAATGTTGTAGCTGATTTAGACTGCTAAAAAAATCCTTTATAAAATGTCACAAAACCTGCGATTACACCAACTCCATTTGCAGATGCTTGATTGCAACAGAAATGAAATTCAGGAGGTATTCAACTATGCATAAGAATTTAATTGAATCCTTCAAATACTTGACATCATAGATATTCATAACACTGAATTTCAATCCCAGAATTTCTTACATTTCAGTTCTCTGTGTCTTGAATGGAGTTCAGTTACATATTCAGTATTTGACGTGAAAGAAAATAGGAAGAATTACTAGTACAAGTGTCTGGCTTTAGAGCAACCTGCCTTTGGAAAGGATGCAAAAGGCATTTACAGAGCACTGAGCTCTACAATATTGACTCGAGCAGGACTGCTGCAGTACCCCTAACTGGACAATGAAAGGCAACAGCTCCAAGGAAATGCATGTGTTCAAAACTATTGGATAGCTGTATCCTTATTTCCTCTGACAATGGCATTTACTTCCAGCTGGAAGTCTCTCCTTTTATAAAATGACATCTCCAACATCCTAGCATCAACCTGGCACTCAGTAGGCAAAAGAATTAGCAGCTGAAGGCACTAAATCTACATATTCTTTCCAGGTTATAAAACTATTCGTATTTTGTTCTTCAATGAAAAAAAAGCATGGCTTTGTCTTGTCCCACCAGTCTACACATCTTTGCCCCACTCATTCTCATTCAAGGGTTAATAATAAAAGTGGCCCTGGTTTCTCCCATAATTTTAATCTCACCAGCCCAGTACAAAGATGTAGACAGTTCCCATTTTTTTTAAAAATGCAGGTTTCTAGTAATCTCCCATTTTTTAAAAATGCAGGTTTCTAGTAATCTTGCTGTACAACACACAATATTACACTCACTGAACTCAGACTCCGGGGCAAAAAGTGCTTTGCAAATTGATATATCACTTGTGTATTAATCAAAAAGGGCAAATTTCATGGAACAGATTTGTGATACCCATAGTCTTTTTTTATTCTGAGTTACAGAACTCTGTAGTGTACAGAATTGAACTATTATAGTGAAACAGACTGATTCTATCCTATTAAGAAGGAAACAGTAAAATGTCAATGCCCATAACTTTGTGATAGAAATACAGCTGCATTTCACAGGTAAGAAATTATTTTGAAAATTCTAAAATAACAAAACATCCTTTATCATTGCAGCACTTAACTAATAAAGCAAATTAAACACACATATCAATTCTCATCACTTGTAACATACAATGCAGCACTCCTGTCTCCTAATTTAAAAACTCTTCTGTTCTCTGCTGCACCACTCTGTTAACATTAACTTGCCCGTGATTCCTGTATCTACAGAAACACTCACCTGTTACTGTGCTTACTCTTGCTAAACAAACCTGCACCCATCACGTCACAGTTCTGCACAGGGCATTGCAAGACCTGTTATCATCATCAAGTACTACTTAGGAATAACTATCTATCCAAAATGACATGGCAAGTTAAAAAATAGGATCTTCTCTGGATAAAAGTATCCATGATTCCACAGAAAGCAGAGGACACCAAATATGCAGTTTTATATCATATGCACAGTTACATATGTGTAAAAAACACATGTACACATAGATATGTGTATATATGTATTGTTAAATATGCTACTTTTTTATATCCAGTCTGATTCTCCAACATATTACACCAATGAATAAAAGGATAAAGACTGCTTGCATTCAGCATTTTTAATAGATTAATTCTATTTTTAGAATGACAACACAGAGATCAAGACAAAGCCAAATTATCCATAGTTTGAGGCTGGACTTACGTACATCCCATTTATTTATACTTGCTAGACAATGCTGTAGTCTCTAAGGAAAACACTTTCTCCATTTCTGCATGTGCATTAATCTCACTTGCAACATATTCGAAGGATCAGGCTTTATCTCTCATGATTGCTTTTTGAAAAACAGAACAATGATCTGACTAGCAATTTGTTCATGCTGCAAGTGACACAGTCTATCTGTCCTTTCTAAGCAAGTGCAGAACACATTTAATCAAGTAACCTTAGACCATGCTGTTAATCAGCACTGGAACATAATTCATCAGTGCCCTCTTCCAGTTTAATTTGTAAAAATTATTAATTAGCTTATGGAATTACAATTATATAAAGGAGAAACTACGCCGTTATCTGACAAGAGAAATGCTAGACATAGCTCTTAGTCATATTTGGATACGCAAGATTCTGAAAGAAATTTGAAAATCAGGCTTACATTTAACATGAACTTTTCTGAAGTGAACAATTAATGCTTAAACTAGGCAAAGAGATATTTTTTCAAGACAATCTGGCAGTTTTTGCAGTGCTCCCCAAGTATTTATTAGAAAAATAAGTGACTATATAAAATGCACATGGCTAACAAATATTTGGAAAAAAATACATACGCTGCGATTGCATTAGTAGGAACAGGATATTTGCTGCACAACAGCAGACAATTCACCTTCCAGCATTAGCACTTGGGACAGAAGGTGAAGGGTATAAAATATAACACATTACTTAAGGTTTAGAATGTATTAAAAGGTTTTGGTTAAATCCTGTAAATAGCAGACTTTTTTTAGCAGAATCAAGATACCACATGAGGGAAAAAAAAAATCAACTATCTTTTTGTTCCCATTAGTCACACTGGTGTTTGCTAGCAACATTACCTAAGCTTACTGTCACTGTTATACAGTAGAGAGCAGCCCATGCTTACAGAAAACTGAAATTACCTTTAAAAAGCATTCACTCAAGTATTCCTTACAACATGAGCCATGAAAAGTCATTTGGACAATGAAAGCTGTTCATCATTTAGCAGGAGTGGGTCTTTTTCTTAAGCAGGAAAATAAATATTTGAAATAATCAAAACTATTTCATTTTCAAGACAGTCACAGAAGCTGTTAAGTTGAATCTAAGGTAGGACAGCAGAGAATTCAAAACATAAAACTTCCAGATAACTTCTGAACTGAATAATACCATGTTACACAAATTAGACCAAAAAAAACAAACTTAGCAAAATGTGTTTTAGCAATCAAAGAAATTCCTGTCCAGTTTCAAAATACTGTAAGTCATCCCAATCTGAAATTGAGGCTATGTAGTAGTATAAGAACAAAATAACCACGTCATATTTTCTACTAAAGTACATTATCTCTTCTTCCACACTAAACCCTCATTGTTTCAGATAAAGGGGTGAAATGCAGAGGCCAATTCCATACACTGCAGCTGGAGCAAGCAACTCTGATTCATCAGCCAATATGATGCAAACCAGCAAGACCAGCAGTGGTCAAGCCAAGGCTCCTGTCAGCCTTCTTTGCATTCCAAGTTTGTTAGCATCACAGAGGACACCCTCCAAAATTATTCTTGCAAGTTCCTGACTTAACGTTCACCCCTACTTTGTCATCTCTCTTTGACAGATTCGTCATCCTCTGGCTTAAGGTAACTTTAGTTTTGATTATGATACTCCTTTTCACTCAGCTTAGACCATAGAATTTTATATATACAGCAAGAAATAAATTACTGTTCAGTACAATATAACAGTCTTCAGAAAGCATCTGCCTAAAGACAATGAAGGCCACATCTGGTTAAGGAATTAAGAGAGGAGGAAAGCACAATTACCTTATAAACTTCTGAGCATGGACCAAATGTGTTACTCAGATCTAAATCACAAGTATTAAGTTACTAATTCCTCACAAAATACAAAAGAATTCTATTAAGAGCCATATTTCATTGAAATTTATTTTGCATAACTCTCAAACAATGTTTAGTTAGTCATATATCTTCACAATTATACTGACATCAATAACAAAACCAATTGAGTCAAAAAATATTGCCCAAAAAGGGATAATAAACAATCAGTGTAGATAAATGGTTAAAATAAGCATATTATTAAGTTAATCATTTATTATGGATATATAGTGAAAACATCACACAGCCTCTGAAATGCAGTCCTCAACATTTTATTGCAGAAACACGTGTCCCCATCACTAGGATTAAACAAAATCCTTCACTAAATTTTGTCTCTAGTTTGTGAATCATCCAGAATAAGACAGAGACCGGACAAAAGCTCATCATCTGTTTATCCAATATCTCAGGCGTTCTGGCCAGCATACTTCTCTTCTCTAAACACAGCCCATTCTTGAGAAGTTGTGTTTACTCATAGCAGTACTTTAAAAAAAAAAAACTGCACAAAATCCTTCATCTAAGTCCAGCCGAACAAACTCAAGCCCACAAACTTTCCAATCACTGTACAAGGCAGTAACGGCACAAGACATCTATTTCCACCAAATATGTTTCTGTAGCGATACTTAAATACAGATTTCCACTGGTGTATTATTTCTCTTTCCAGATCTTCAGGTCAAGACAACTACTTGTAATAACATAAGGTTCTACCAAGAGATCTCTTGCTGTTGCAGCTCCACCCTTTCACATAGAAAAGAGAGAATGCAAACAAAATATTTCTCAGAGTAATAACAAATTCAAAAGAAATGCCATAATAACAAGTTCTCTTCTTTACATGACAGACTGGAAAGTACATGGAACAAGTAGGAAAGTACATGGAATAAGTTTGGGACTTGACACACACCACCATCATCCTTTTGTGGCAAGTGGAAAAACCATGGTTTACTTCTGCAGGTTAGCAATCACCATTAACACAAAAATGTAAGAAATTTCTGCTTGAAAGGCACATAAAAAATTTTATCTTAAAATAGAATTGCATACATGACTGGAAGCAGAGTCACCAACTAATTCTCAGTTATTTTCTTTCAACCTTGTTATTCATGTAAACAATTATAGAAAGCTAAAAATATTTTCTAAATGCATCACTGTGATGCAGGACTAGCATATTCTTCGTTCAGTCTAATGGAAACTTGTGAATTGCTAGTGATTGAATTGTCAATCATTCAAACAAGTAAATAGCTTTGTTCCTCCAAATTATGCTTTCAGAAGACCTTTCACAGCTATTTAACCTCAGTACCTCACTATTTGTGAGTTGTTAGTTCTGTCCTGTCCGGAAATCTTCAACTCCAGATATTGGGAAAATTCTGAGATCCACAGGCTGTTATTTTCCCAGACTCTCAACTTGAATTTCTGAGATCTGGCAACTACAGACTTTCACCAACACCTGAACACTGTTTAATACATCAATCCCAGCCAGGTCAACTGTTGTCTGAAAAATACTTATATCTTGGTTTTGAAAGACAGGTGCCTGCCAAGGAAGGCAGGAGCTTCTCTTGGAATAGGAAAATGCAAACCCCCCTCCTTCCAAATTATTTAAAGGGGCTCTCAGGCAAAAATATGAGGATAAAAATAACAGTTCTTTAATATGTATAAACAAAATAAAGTAGAACAAAAACCAACAAACTACAACCTAATAGGAAAATTAGAACAAGATGCAGTATTAAACAAAAAACAAACCCTGACAGTTAGAATACAACCTGACACCCTGTCAGTCAGGGTGTTGGTAGCAGTCCAGTTGCAATGGTGGCTCCAGTAGTGCTCCTGCAGTGATAGATGGTTCTGCTGAAGCAGAGATCCTGTAGAAGGGTGGAGTTTTCCTCCAATGGTCCAGTGGTGATGTTGAAGGGTCTGGTCCTTCCTCTGGGAATCCAGTGGGAGAGAAGGCTGCTCCTCTGAGAATCCAGTAGAAGGCAGATGCCTGTTCTGTTCAAATGCCCAGATTATATCCATGTGGGAATGCTTGGCTCCTCCCCCTGGGCAGAGCTTCTCACAATGGGCTGATGTCATTCTATGAGTCATGTGGTGGGCCCTTAATGGACCATTAAACACAAAGGGCTCCCAGAGGGAGTTATCTGGGACTCATGGGGCAAGGTGTTAATGGCCCATTCACAGGAGATGGTCCAGGGGAGGAGGTAAGGAAAACACTGCCCCTCCTGGTTTCAACAGCTCATGAAGATGGAGATAGAATACAGACCTTCTGGAATATTTTACATTGTAACCTAGGACAACTTAGAATATTACTTCCACAGCCAGTCCTTCAGTGAGAGACTTTCTCCAATTGGAGTCTGTCATGCTCCACATCCAACAGAAATAGCTACTTGAACAGCACGTACCTTTTAGAGGCAAACTCCCCGAGACAGTGGGTAAGTGAACACTGAGAAGGCAGGGAACTGACAAAATCAAACTGGGATTCACACGCCTTTGTGGGCAAACACACCTTATTTTGGTAATGGAAAGGTAGTGGGTAGTCATAAAAGATTTCCTAACGTGACAGTTTGTTAAGCTGCAAGTAGCCTACAAACCTGGGACTATTTTCTCTGCTTTGTGTCCCATGTTAGCTAAAGAATTTAATAAGTACTTCTGTCTCTAGCTGCTTACCATTGTACTTCTGAAATAGGAATTACCTTCCAAATCTGCTGCCTATCTGCTGTATAATAATATACCCTAGCCTGTTTAATAATTAAGAAGAGTCATATCAAAAGAACTTCATTCCTACTGTTTAAACTAACTCTGCTTTTTTTTTTATTCTAATGAGTAAGAAACTGCTGAAGTCACAGACCTTCAGGAGAACAGGACATGCACCTAGACTTCACATTCAGTTTCAAAAGGCCAGGAAGTTTTTGCTTTTTCTTTTCCTTAAAGGTGTACATAAAGTTGCTTGTTACTTCAGTATGGATCTGAATATCATACTTGCCAGTTTCAAAATAGGAATTGAAATATCCTTTTGCTTTAGAGGTGTGTTGTGAAAATCAGATGGTAGATATTTAAAACCTTTCTGTAGATCCATACTAAGCACCACAAACACCTATAAAATTACCAGTTCTGTGTTCACTAAGTGCTATGGACAGAGAGCTTTAAAAAAAAGCACTGACTACTCTTCAAACCATGAAAACAGTATTAATAGTAGCTTTGCACTATATGTACACAATTGTTCCATTACTATATTTTGATACATTAAAACACATACACAAACATCCATAAAAGCTGCTAATTTTAAAAAAATTGCACAAGCAAGTGAGACTTCTGTTAGGAGTAATTTTCTACTAATCTTAACGAAGTTTAAAAAAAAATTGTTTGCGATTAGAAGGTAAAAAACCACAATAGTCTGGGAAACCAGTCTGGAGCAAATCGCAAGTGTAGTGCAGAGTGACAAATGGTATCTATGCTGAGGAAAGATGTTTGGGTTAGTGTTTTCAGAGGATTCTAAGAGGACACTTAACAGATGGATAGAGAGAGTGTATCCTGATAAATTACATACATCTCTGGTCCTATTTGAATTGTAAATACAATGTTGATACTACCTACCCTGTGAATAAGTTGCAGCACACACTTACATAATCATTTGCTAACGCAAAGTGTTGAAAAAAATGCTTGCTGTTAGCTAGAAGCATGACAAAGGGATCTGAATGCGAGTAAAAAGCAGTTAATACTGAATACTGTCTTTGTAAACAGATTTTGATGGATTTAGCTCCAACAGTTTTAAAATAAGAGACTAAACAAATTGCATTCAGTTAGGATCTTGAATGTTTTCAGTATTGAATTGCTACATGAAATATGGAAGCTGTCCCTCAGAATTAATAAGTACTGCATTTTAGTATTTTATCAAAACAACACATTCTCCACTATCCTTTATTAATACAAATTTTGAAAACATTACATCTTCTAGTTCCTTGAACTGAAGTATTCAGCACAGTGAATATAAAGCTGGGCAGCTAAAATTAAAGACTGTTTTTAGCTCTCATCCAGACTTGCACTCTCACTTTGAGGGAGCCCAACTGCATCCATACTGAAACTGGGAATACTTCCCATCTTGTGAACTTGAGTGCGTTTTGACTGTATAACAGAAGGAGACTGGGTGGGCACTTCCACCTGACAGTATCATGAGCAGGAAGCACAGGCACAGGAGGGAAACGACGTCATGCAGCGCAGGCACAGCCTCAAGCAATCAGTCTTGGACAAAAACCTTGCTAAATTCTAAACCCTCTTTATTTAGTGAGAGAAAAAAATGCAATCAAAAGGTTAAAGACTGCAGTTCAATAATCACTGTAGCCATGACCCCTTGGCTGCTGTAACACTACCTGAGGCCCTTTGTCCAGTGTCTGACACGCGGTGCTGGTTGTCACTGCAGGAGCCAGATTCTACACGCTCCCTGACACGTGGCAGGAAGCTACATGCAACATACAGGCATTCACAAACAAAGGTAAAATTTTGTATTCTAGCAGCTCTCAAAAATCTCATCTCTCCGCAGTCTGAACAAGTAGAATGCCTCAACACACGTACTCAAGCCTTTCGTCTGTGTTATTGCACTCACAGGGTCTTTGAGAGTTCTTTTAAAGAGAACTGCCATAAATTGTTTTCTATTACGTAAGAACCAGAACAAAGATTCCTCTATTGTACTCTTTTCATCTGCATTTTCAAAAAATGCAGATAGTGGTAAGGGAGAACTGACTATATGAATTGAAAGATTGCCAAAACTGCTTTCAACTAAGAGTCTTATAGTACGGTGATATTTTCTTTTGTATCACAAAGCCATAAGAAATTTCACTTTAAATTACTCATTGCTAGAAATAGTTTTATCTTTGTAAAGCGATTTCTCTCAGTGCAGACAACTGTGATATGGGCTCCCTCTGGTGTCTTATCGCTGACACAAACTTGGAATTATAAAAGATTTCATAGGTCATTTTTAAGTGCCAACATCCTACTCAAGTTACCTTCCAAAAAAAAGTTCACTGTTAGTAAAAAACAAAAATCACATTCCCAGTTAAATAGGCTTATGTACTTGTATATATCAAATTCTTAACTGTGTAGTAAATTTTGCTGTTCCATATAACTATCATAAGATCCAAATGTGTAATTACACATGTAACTTTGCACTGGAGTGTAAAGGAAGGAAAATATGACATCAAATCCATTTTGAGATATTTTAAAAATCCAAAACTAAGCTTAGAAGTGGATTCTCTACATAAATATATTTTTTTTAAAATAATCTTTTTAATACCTAAATAAATACCTTACATATATGTAAAAAATATCTCTTGCCCCATGAACACCTCAAAGTAGTTTCAGAAATTTGAGTTGAACTTGCAGCAACCTGGAGTTTGATCTTTCTTGATTCAGGTCAGTGGATGTTCTCCCCACTGATACAAGCATGAGAACATGCAAGTAGATTATTAAATGCTTCACAGTAACTAAAACAGGGCATAAAAAAGTGTGTGTGGATGGGCAACTTTTGCCATCAATTAGTGAAAGCTGTGTTAAAAGCCATACAAATGGAAGACACATTTTTGTCTTCTACCCAGAAGCCCAAGCCATTCTTTTCCCCACCAAACATACCAGAGAAGCTGAGCTGAAGCAGCATGGACAGGGGAGTAGGCTGAACCAGGAAAAAGACAAGCATAGTTTTTCCTCCCTAGGAAAAGGGAAACAATACTGTAAATCTCAGAATACTGGCCTTGATACAATGCCATGAACAGCTCCATGCAAATGTTTAGTACCTCTTCTTCTACACAGTACAAGCAGCAGTGTTTACAATAAGTCAACTGTTTAATTTCATTTTCTATAAACGGCTAAAACAAAAAAAACTGAAAAAAAATCTAGAAAATTTTAAATGCATAAAATCCCTATACAAATGTAGCACTTTCCCAATCTTGTGTTTTTACAGTCTTTTGTTTCCCACTCATTGAAGAACACACAAATTTGCCCCAAGAAAAATATATTTTCAATATGACAGCCCCTCCTAGAACAAATAAAGCATTACCTATAAACCTGACCATTACATAGATGCAATTAACAGAGCTGCATATATATGTTACAACCAAAATAAACATTTGGATCAGAATCTGTCACTGATAGAAACACAAAAAAAAAAAAAAAATAAAAAATCACACATGCTTCCCTCACTTCCTAACGCTAGGATTCACACTCTTGTTTTGCTCCACAGTTCTCATACTGAAAAAAACCCGTAATCATCAAGCACATCACTAGATTAAGAGGGCTATTAAGTCTTCTTTAGAACAGTTAATATTTTTCATACTATTATTCCAGTAACATTTTTTTCCTTGCAATGTCCTAGGGGCATTTGTAAGGCTAGTTTCATAGTCATCCTCTGCAAAGTCACATAATCCTAGAATATTCTCTGAATTTCTCATTTTTTAAAATTACCTTATATTAGTAAGAACCAAGACAAATAGAAATAAATGCATTATGTCATAGTTTCCTTTCTTTATTCTTCAGTGCAAAATAATATGGATAATTATATCACAGATTTTTGTTTAGTAATGTGGTTAAGGCTTCTTTTTAGTTCTAGCTATCAGCAAAACAAGCTAGCACCCATTATTATGGGTTGGAAAGGGTTGCCAAATATTGCATACAACATCATCTAAGTTTTCAAACACAAAATTAATTTACAACCTTCTACAAAGCTCAATTAGCCTACAGTTCATATTAACTTCCTTATATCTTTCATAGCTAATACAGCTCTCTACAAGCTGGGTAAATAATGCCATTTGGGGTTTTTTTTACCATGCTTAGAAGATAAGCTTTTGAAAAATAATCAAAGGAATGAATCACTACCAATTTAAGTTTGTTCAGGGAGAACCCCTTTGGTAGCTGTGTATTTTATGTCAAAGGGTTTCAGTCAATGTTCACCCCAAACCTGAAAATATGCCGTGCATCCCTCAATACACCCTCAAAAATCATTAATATTTAGTCTGTGATTAAAGTAATTCTATGGAAACATCCTATACAAAATAAGATCAAACAAATAAAGTAAGTAGTTATTCTGATCTGTATGTCCAGAGAAGGGCAATGAGTTGGTGAAAGATCTGGAGCAGAAGTTTTCTGAGGAGTTGATCAGCCTGGCAAAAAGGAGGCTCAGGGGAGACTTTCTCACTCTCCAACTACCTGAAAGGAGGCTGTAGAGAAGTAGGGGTCAGTCTCTTCTCCCAGTTAACAAATGGGAGGATGAAAGGAAATGGCCACAAGTTATACCATGGAAGATTTAGACTGGCTATTAGGAAAAATTTGCTGTTGGACTCAAAGATTTTGGATGTCTTTTCCAAAACCAGTTCTATGATCCTAAACCACTTGTCTATTGAGCTCCTCAGGAAATCAGTAGCTACAGCAGCCAACCCACTACCCTACTCCAGCAGGATAACTTTGCAGCTCCAAGCTCTTACTGCAGCCAATCCAGCAGACTGCTTCACCTGGGGCTGAGCCAAAGCCAATATTAAACCAAACCAAGGCAGCTCTTCTCATCTGGGAGCTCTGATTCCTAAGGTGCATGGCACAGAGTGAAAGCAGAACTATCTGAGAATTAAATTGCTGCAATCCTAGCTGAGTTCCATGTTTTTTGCCTTCAAAGAGGATAATAGTGGAAAAACATCCCCTCCAACTGAGCCTGGTAATTTCTTATCCAATGCTCTTCATAACCCTACTGTGCTGCTGAGGTCAGTGAAACTGCACAAACCCACTGCTCCGTGCCAGAGCCCAGCTCAGACAAGTGGCTGCACTCACACATCCCTGACTTCATCAGTGGCAGCTCCACCTGTAACACAGGAGCAAATCCAGGTGGGAGCTGAGCCTGTGTGGGACCCAGGTCCCACTGCAAGACCACACACACTGGCACTGCTCTCCTCCAGCAAACCCAGGCTATGCCCACATCTCAGCTCTGCCATGGTCTCAGAGCAGGACAGAGCTGCTTGAGTGCAAGCCCACACTTGCCATTCCCCAGCACAGCCAGCTTAAACAACAGCAGGGCTTGAATGCTGAGAGTAAAGTTGTTTACTCTAAAGACAACTACAAAGCTCTTAGTTAACTCAGCATTTTTGAACAAATGCCAAGCAGTTTAAAACTGCTTATTTTATTTACAATAAATATCAAAGACAGTCAGGACTGAAGCATGTTGATTTGCAATGTATGAATGATAGTTTACATAACAAAAATGAATCACAGTAACTGGCTTCAAGCACATTCTGGTAAATTCTTGCATCAAGTGAATACATTATGGCTTTTCTGTAGCATTTAAATCTATGACCTTGATTGCACAGACTTAAGTTCTGCCAACATTCACACACACTTTTTTTCCCCAAGTATAAGCCCTTCAGTGCAATCATGGTTTGGGTTGGGGATTTTCAAATGCACATGGATGCAAAGTGCTCAGAGAACTGAGATCATGTGTGCTGAACAGCTTTCTCTTACTTTGGATAGTATTTCATTCATAGTAGTGCTTCTAGTATACTTTTAATTTGCTTATAAGAAACCATGTATTTTATAAACTTCTCATATTAAACATAAATCAAGGACAGAGTCAAAATCAAACATAAGCATTTTCTAAATTCAGACACCACTTAGTAAAGAAGTTGAAATAACAAGAGACGTCCATAGTTCCCAGTGAGTTCAATAAAACTATACCAGCTCACACTACAAGGAAAGCAGTTTAGGCTCCAGCCCAGCAACCAGACTGGGCATTTAAAACAGCAGAGTTTTGACTTTAGCACATGTTTATGGCAAATGTCTTGACTCAATTGAGAGATGCTTTAAAAGCTACTGTTCATTAGAAATCCTGGCTTTATGACAATTTCAGCACAGAAATTATAAGTATATGATGATTCAAAGCATGAATTAAGAACCTATTAATGAATCATGAATTTAACAGGAGCACAGGGAAAAATTTTAAAGGAATACAGATAAAAATAATGCTATTAACACTAGTTTTAAATTAATGAGGCAAGTTTAATTGGCAATCATTCCTCAGGCTCATTAAAGATATCTGAATGTGAATCATAAGAAACTTAAAATAATGTATTTGGTTTATCCACTGGGAGTTTAAACATTTTATTTTCATCAGAAGTAATAAATACAATGTAAATAAAGTAGCAATGCAAATAAATCAGTTTTAAATTCTCAGTACTATCTCAAAGGCTTGAGCTGCAGCACCCTGTACAGTCAGATGCATAAGCAATGTATATGACACACCAGTGAAAATGAACTCTTTTCCTTCCAATGCCACCTTCAGAACCAAATTAATGATACCTAATGCAAAATCCCCATTGTATGTTAGGACAGCCATAATACAAGTTGAAGAGGTCATTTTAACACAGAACCCAAGTGTATGTAATTTGGTGTTTTTTTCTAGAACACATCCATAATGAATAAACCTCTACGTGCTTGCAATGTGGAAGGTGCAGCATCAGACAACAGTCAAACACCTGATTGATTCTTCAATAGTAAAATACTAAATAAAACCAAAAGAACGACCTATGTGCCAAAGGGAGGATTATTTTAATTCTCAGTGACAACACAACAGTTGTGTTTCTAGTCTGCAAACAAGCTACCATAGTGTGTATGAGAATAGAGATAAACTGAGGATGAATGGTTTCCACTACATGCTGCATGTTCTGGTCAGGTTAGAAGAAATGCAACAGCCATGAGGAAATACTGAAGCACAAAGACAAGCAGAATGCATTTCTGACAGACTTGTACACCAAGCAGGGGAGGCACCCTGTGCAAATAACACCATAGAGCTTGTTCCAAAGAGTCACCCACTTTAGAAGAATAATGCTCATTATGTCCAAGGCTATTTTTGTGAATAAGTCCTGATCAGTGAAACTAAAAGATCACAGCCTGAGGCATTAATATGGAAAAGTACTAATCCTTAAATAACTAACCCAGTATAACCAATTAGTCCCTTTCACTGTCCTCAACAAGCACAATTTGTTCTCCTAACTTCAAAACGTCCAGCTCTGCCTCCTCCAACCAAATTTGCCCAATCACTGACTTTCACTTTTTAAACTTTTGCCTCTGCTTCCTGTGAATTTTTCTTTTCCTAGTCCAAGTAGCTAGATTTGGACTAAAGTGTCCACAGGGAATAACCGCACTCCACAAAGAGCACAGCACGCAGGTATAAACCTATGAACTGGGAGCAGAAAATCTGGGTTTCAGCGTGGAGCCAGTCATCCAGCCACACATACATACACACACACTAGCAGACCTAGCATTAAGGAACAAGAAAGCTTTGCAGTGAAGGCAGGAAGCAGGAGAAACAGATTTGTCTCATTTTGTCCTAACTCATATCATCAGCTTCAAGTCAATAATTTGATTTGCTCTTCATGGGCCATAGCTGTAGTATGTAGTTTGTGAAGATGGGAAATCTCAGTAGTGCAATAGGAATGCTTTGTTTTGTTTGCAAACAGTGCCAGACAGCTCAGAATTGCTGAAAAGCGGCCAGTGCAGCACACAAAGTGGCAGTAAGTCAGCAGAAATAGAGCAGGCTGCTAAAACTCTGAAACCCCCAAAGGGAAATTTAAATGATAAATGAGAACAGAAAGAAAGCCCATCTTGTATCATATTGACTAAATACTGTGAATATTAAAAACATCTTCCATTTTTTGGCTTTTTTTTTGTACATTGACAGATGACTGCCACTCCTTTCCAAAGTGACACATCTATCATTGTTTTTCAAGGTTTCTGCTTTGATTTACACTTTTTGAAGAACTGTAATCTTGGGGGGTTTTTCAGTTTTCTTTAATAAAAACTCCTTCAAGGATACTCAGACAGCTCCACCAGCTGCTACTGTGCCATGGTTTGCATGCCCCTCTATGTGAGGTTTCACTGCAGATGTGGAGCTTTTTAAGACCCAGTCAAGTTTATAAATGCTTTGCATACAAATTAGTCATCCTGTCCTTAAATTATTACTAAATTAGGAAAAAATCTTATGCCGTTACAAAGGAAGGGAAGACAGGAGTTTTGGAGTCAAATCTGTCAGTATTTTTACCCTTTAGCTGATTATAATGAAGTCATCTCTGAATGTCTCTTCACCTAAGATGGCTGAAAATCTTACAAAATATTGGCTCTCACAACTTATTTGTCATATTTAGATTTACAAAAGTACAGGTGTTAGCACTTTATGTTCTTATAATAGTGTCTGTATATATAAAACGATGCATCAAAACAGTTACAAAGATTTCTGTGAAGTGATTAGGAAACAGAGTGAGGTGCAAGCCCCTGGAATGTACAAGGGGAAAAAAAAACTTTATAAAACCATAGCCAGGAATTCAAAAATCAACAACTGTCAGACCAAGTCAGACAGAAAACGCATTTTTGGGCTCAAGGTCTGTAAAGAAACCCTTAGACTGTGAAGAATACGTTACAGGAAACTTCTGCCCCCACAGTTATACCTCATTTTATCTCCTCATCTTTTCAAAACTGGCAGAAAGCACCCTGCAAACAGCTTCCCGACTGTGTCAGAGAATCTCCAAATAAACCTGGAAGTTACAGACAAATACAGCTCTGCCTGTTCAATTCACCATGCTCCATTTATAGATTTTGAAAACCTGCTAACAAGGATACGGGATTCCTTGTGAGCTCCTTGGAATGTTTAGGTTTTAGTTTGGATTTGGCAGGTGGATTTCAATTGTGCAAAGATTCCCCAGGAATTTTGCCACTGGGAATGACTGAAGAGACATATCCCTTCTGCTCACACCCCTTCTCCTGCCAGGAGACACAAGTTATGTGATTTTATGAGTCCATGTTGATTCTTCAGCAGCCTGCAAGATGAGTCAGTTTGAGCAGCATGGCCTGGAAAAGCTGCATCCCAGGACACTTTCAGCCACTCAGCAACAATGAAGTAGTTTGCAGGCCCAGCTGATGAATGGAATACAATAAAACCCAGCTCCTCCTAAACTACCCACCATGCAATGTACAGAAAGCAAACTGCAGCAGTCTACTTTAGCTTTTGATCTTCTTGAAACGGATATCAAGAACAAAAAACTTCAATGACAAAAATTGATATGTTAAAGTTCAAAACATGCTAAATGAACAGAATTTCTGTTCAAAGTCCTCTTCATTAATAGTTATTGCATATTTCACTGCAGGAAAAAATAAGTTCTTATGAAAGCTGAATTTTAATTTTAAAGCAATCAAATATGCATAGATGTTTTAAATTACAATTAATGGCTCTCTAACATCTTGACTATTTTAACAGAAGCAGATGGTTTATATAGCTTTGCTGCTTAATTAAACATTTTATATATTCTGTAAAATGGTATTTGACATCCTTTCCAACTGGCTTTTTAACTTTGAATTATAAAGTAATTTTATATATGTACCATATTAATCAGATAATTAATTAAAATACTCATATCTAATACCAGCTTACTGACCTGGCTTCTGATACATGTGAAAAAAATCTAATTGTCCACCTCCTTCCTATTTCTTCTTGATGATAATACTTTTTCCATAATTCTGGTTTCCTTTATTTTAGATAATCCTAATTTAAAAGCCAATAATTTGGATTTTTCCTTTTTATTCCCTTTACAAAAACAGGATAAATAAGATGAAATATTTTATGAAATGCGATAATAGAACCAACACCAAACAAGACAGAGGATGCTGCGGTAAAAGCGAGACATGACTACTGATGAGTGCGAGAGGTTTGAGATAATGAAGAAGGCTTAATGAACTTACTTAGAATGCATCTCATAAAAGACAAAAAGGTATGTTGTCCCCAAGTTCCTCAGGGGAAAATAAAATCAGGTTACACAGTTCCACAAAGCCACAATCAGACAGTTGGCAGAAAAAAAAAAAAGATTAAAAAAACTGAGCACAGCAGGAAAAGTTCTCAAAAATCTTATCGAGTACAAATTTGATGCAGTAATTCCGGCAAAAGGAAGGGTTTCACAATTATTATGTATGGTTCCTAGCATGACTTTCTAGAGCTGATTCAAAATAAACAGTAGTAGGCAAAACAGACAAAACAACAACATAGTCACTGAGCCAAGGCGTTATTTAACTGTGTGATTACCAAAGACAACCTTAGAAAAGAATGAACTTCAGTCTGTTCTCCGGGCTTATAGATCAAACAGGTGAGAAAAAGTAACTTTGTGTGCACAAATGGCCTTGCTAAGTTACACCGCAGGGAGGTCCTTCCATAAGCAGGTGACAAATGTCTACCACCAAGTGAAATGTGATTTAAGTGACTTGTGAGCCATGGGAAGTCATTAGGGACACGAGTCATTATACCCTTCATGAAAACCAAAGGCTCCGGCACCAGGGCACACTGCACATTTTAAGCTATAGAAGCTTTTCCTTGTTCTTCCTGGCCACTCATTCACCACGCCGCAGCTCAGAACTCCACGAAGTCTTCAAGGTCTCCTGTTCCTCTTGAACCAAGTCCACATCACTGAGCAGGTGAGAAAACAAAAACACTTATAGATATTTCTTAATCGATGAAACACAGCTATGCCATAGAATAGTTTTTTATACATGGCCAGCACAGTGCACAAAGAGAAGCAACCCATCTAGACATACAGACACACAATTTGATAAAAAACAGCAGTTAAAAAAGAAAAAAACCCACAATAAAGAAACAACAAAAAAGTGAAGCATTTTATTAAATCAGATCAGAATATCAACTTGAAAAAAATTTACAGCAAGATGATGAAAATAGGATTGTTAGATGTTAAAACGATCAGAATCCTCAAGGCTATATAAAAACATTTGCTCACCATCTCTTTTAATCAAATCAGATATTCAAAGACACTGACAGAATGAGCAGCAGAGTAACTCAAAGCTCACTAGCATTAGGAATTCAAGCAAGCATTTGAGGGAATAATTACAGACATGCACTGCTTGCAAGTATATAATATAAATTTAAAGGTTGTTATTACTAAAGTTTTAATCACAAATGAAGATCCAGAAATGCCTAGTCTTGTATTTCTCTAGCGAAACAGAAGAGCTTTTACCCATTCCACAGTATACAGTTCATTTGCTGCATGTGAGTTCTGAGAGAGAAGACTTGACAGTTACATAAAACTTACTTCAAACTGACACATTTCATATGCCTTATGATGATTAATACTTATATTATGTACTGTAGTGTTGTAATATGCCTGGATTCATGCATCATCATATGCTAAGTAACCTTTTAAAGACTGCAATACATTAACCCCCATCCTATCTGAAAGACCCTAAGACACTGAATACATACATAAAGAAACAAATGTTGCAACAAAGAGTCAGTGCTTCTGTTTGCAGTCTCATTTAAATTCTGAAAACTGAAGATTAAAAGCAAAGGCACCACCCACTAAGCTACTTTGTCACATAACTATTGGGAAGGAAATACAAATGTTTCAGCAGATATGTTTTGCAGGGTTAGTTTGACAGACGTTGTAGTTTCCATAAGAACACGTCAGAACGTGAACATTATAAACTAATTTCTCAGGTACAGTATACTGGAGCATATCTTCGTATTTGTTGATTCAATAGCTTTTTTTTCCCAAAAATTATTTCACAATGGAAATTTATTCAGGTAGCTGAAACTAAGGAGGAAGCACAAAAAGAATTCCCTTTCAACAATGATCTTCAGGTACTTCTATGTTACTTTGACATTGTTAGAAGCAGAAGTAGTCGGAACTTGTTTGGTTCCAGCTACATAATCGAGAGCAACAGACTGAACCGAAAGACTTTTTGACATAATTTCAATCAAAGCAAGTGCAGAGAGGGTCAAATTAAAAGAAATACTCGCTTATAGGCACTGCAATATAATTCCGAATTATCTTTGAAACAGAAAATACCTGCAAAGACTTCTTTCAACGCTTATGTAGTTAATAAACTGCTTTTTAGGCCCTACTCATAAAACAACGTAGGTTTTGTCCCCACAAATAGTAAAAACTGGTTAGTAAATACTTAATGGATCTTAACCCTGTGTGAACTTTTAAAAGAAGTCCTCCGCCCCACCGCTAGCTTTAAGTCCCTAGAGACTCTTGGGGCGGGTCTGCGCTCCGGGCGCGGTCCAGACAAGAGCCTGTGGCAAGCTCTCCTTCCCAACTGGACCGCCGGCACCTCTCTGTTGCCGGCCCGGTCCGCCGGGGCTCCCCGG
>VXBU01013885.1:39806-127107 GCA_013400315.1 Bombycilla garrulus | reverse complement strand
CCCCGCCCCGGGGCGGCGGCCGGCTCCAAACTCTTTCCGCGGAATGACCCCCGGCGCTACTGAAGGTAAGCGTGAGCCCTCCTACACCCGCCCTTTTTAATGCGATAAAGGTGTGTGGCTTTTAAGTGTCATTCAGTGAAGCTGTGCATTGTTACCTCTATTAAGATTACAATTAATAGACGGTCTACCACTTGTGTGGTCTTTAGAAAGAAGGTAATTAGCTACCCAGGAGCTTAAATGTTCACGTGCAGTCCACACAAGCTGGCGGTGGGGTGCGTTACTAACCTGCGNGCGTTTATTGAATAAGTAATATTTAATTGTTTTTTTTTTTTTTCCGTATCATCTTACAGGGTCTCTTTAGCAAGACTCGTGACATGAAGTAGAACAACGGGCATTTTGAAGAGCTCTGCCATAAATACAGCTGTATTCTCTGAATGCTGGCACGTTTACTGGAGACTCTTCCCAAAGTCTGTTTGAATCAGAACCTGTGAAGTTTCTAAAAGCTTCATAATGGAGTTTTTAGCATCCAAAGGAGATTATGTTGGATATTTCAAAAGGCCTTTATTGTTCATTTTATTATGTGTAATAGTTCTTGTGTGCACTCATCAGGACTACTATAGTTTACTTGGAGTATCCAAAGAAGCAAGTAGTAGAGAAATACGACAAGCATTCAAAAAGCTGGCATTAAAGTTGCACCCTGATAAAAACCAGGTAAGTTACATTTCTATCAAGTCAAAGTTGTTGACTTAATGGATCTTGGTGTTTAAATAAAAAGCAATTGTAGTTTATCCAAAATGTGTTTCTGTTATTGTGAAGTAACCTGATAAGATAGTTCAACTCAGATTTTCTGCAGAGAAATTTTACAAAAAGTGATAAAGTGGTCATACACGGTTTTGTTGAATTTGGGCTGCATTAAATTATTGTAGTAAGAGTCAAGATTCTTTAATTCTCACATATATTTTTGTAACTAGAGGAAAACTGAGTTGTGTACCATATTACCTTGTTGGTAAAGTGTTGAGTTTTCATCTTTCCATTTAGTTTAGGGGGTCTTGCTGCTTCCCCACCCTGAGGTCTCCTCTAAACATAATATAAGAGCAGCCTGTTCTGGCACATCAGTCTCGAAGTGTCAGACAGGACAAAACAGACATCTTGGGCTGGCAGGGTGTAACAGTGGAGGTTACAAAGAACTCCAGACTAACTGGAGAAAGATCGGAATGGCTCAACCTCTGCTATCATTTTTATGAAATACAAAGAAATCACTTTTAAACATCCTCAGTTTTTCATTATAATGATTTGAAATAAGCGGAAATTCACAGGAAATTAAAGAGTTTAGCTCTTTGTATGTACACCTGCAAGGAGTCCCAAAAGATAGCAGTATTTCATATGAGCTCAGGGCCTGCTGTCACTGACTGTGTTGTAGCCTCTGACAGAGCTCTGAGAGGAAGCCAAATGCCAGCAAAGTTAGGAATGCCGACTCATAGCTATTAAATGAAAGGGTTTTTTTTCCTCTGTTGATACTTTTAAAATAATGGCATTTGGGGTCAGATTCTGTAGTTTCCAAGCATACAGATACTACTAAAGATTTGTCAACAAGTTATTTTCAACCTTAGCAATGATATATAGAAAATGAACCCGTTAGACAAATTCCATAATGGTAGTTAATTTCCTGTGTATCTAGCTAAAAAAAAATTAAAAAGCTTAAGAAAAAGTGTCTTTTGAATGAAATGTCTAAGCAGAAGAGCAGGACTGTGTGGCACATTTTGCACACCACTGTTATACTGCACCTGTGCAGATCCCAGACATAGGTTCAAAATATGTCTGCAGATTTTTCATTTAATTCCCAAGCTACCTAGAACAAAAATGCTTTTTAAATAAAAGGAGGAGGCATCTGTCTATACTGTCAAGACCAGAAGGGATGAATCTATATCTATAGCAAGGATTTTGAGCTGGTCAAGTAGGGATTCCAGAAGAGTGGAAAAGATTATGGAGGGAATGGTATGTCTTCATTCTTGAGTATTTTTTTTAATTCCACTGAAGAGGGAATTGAAAGAAGAGGGTTCAGTGCAGAGGCTTACAGCCTCCTACCAGTTCACTTTGTGTTGTAGTTGGTACTTTTGTGAGGCTGGAAGAAATAAGAGGACACATCTGGCTTTGGGAAAGGAAAACTTTCCTGTGGTTTGGTTTGAGATCATGTCTGCTTCCATCACAACTGGCCTCCTTAGCAGGGACATAAAAATATTTCTGAAGATAATTTTCACAGCTTTATATGCACAATATGGTTTATTAATTAATTACTAATTATAGTTTTCCTTATGTAGAATGATCCAAATGCACATGAAAATTTTTTAAAAATAAATAGAGCATATGAAGTACTTAAAGATGAGGATCTAAGGAAGAAGTATGATAAATATGGAGAGAAGGGTCTTGAAGATCAGCAGCAAGGAGGTCGTTATGAAAGCTGGCACTATTATCGCTATGATTTTGGTAAGTTATGATGTGTATTTGTGATTTGCTTAAAACAGTCACAAGGAAATGCAATATTCAGATCTATATCAGAGCTTTTCACATGTTTCTCATGTATCCTCTCTACATTTCTGTCTACTCTGTAGCTGTCCCTTCCTCTCTGCTGGCCCAATATTTTATTTACCCTGTTAATGGCTACCCAAAGATGCAATCTGTTTACCTAGCCCTTTGTTCCTGCTGCTTGCCTTTTTATAGGTCATCTAACTTCTTGTTTATTTTTTTTAAAGTGCAAAGCTTTTTTTTTTTTTTTTTCCACTTAAATGTCAGTGTTACTATTTCATCAGGATTCTTTTTAATGCAGGAAGACCTTCTTTGTTTAATAGTCTTCAGGGGGATTTTGAGAGGAAATTCTTGCACTGTCAAGCCTATTTGATGTGCAATTAGACATCAGTAAAGAGGTAGTACAAACTGAAAAAAATGACAGAATCATACCTCAAATGATCTTGAGACAAGTTATTTAATGTTTGTCTCAACAAATTTTAGGTAGTTGTAGGGAAAGGCTGCAATACATGATTCTCAGAACTGCTGTAACAGGAGTAAACTAAAACAAGAAACTTACGAACATAGTGTGATTGGATGAAAGAAAGACCTGAAAGGAACCTCCGCCTTGGCAACAACTTTTTTTCTGGTGTTTTCGCTAGGAAATTAATGTCTGTGCACATTGAAATTGAATAAACCAGTGGTGCAAGTATCACAGAAAAATATGTAAATTAGCCTGAAACTTCTTCAGATAAACAGATTTAAGAAATTTTATCTGCCTGAAGTTTCACTGCTTGATTGAGAAACACTATCCTTAAATGTCTATTAATCAGTGATTTAGGGAGCACCTATTTTTATATTTTATATGTGTGTGTGTATATATAAGTACAGCTTTGTATATATTTATATGTGTAGGTGAGCATATGTACTATGTTACATGACATATAAGTGCAAAGTAATATAAAAAGTACCTTGTCCCCTGTAGAAATTAATTCCTCTCATTATTTATTTGCATTTGATCCTTGTGTTCTTCAGGTGAAATGACATCTCACTGTGTTAGGTACTGTAAAAGATCTGCAACCATAGTAGCATAATAAAATGCTCTTTAATAGCATTTTTGGTACTCTGCACTGCCTTTCTTGTGTAGTTGAAGTAGTGGAGTGTTCTGTAGTGATGCCCCAGGTAGGACTGGTTAGCTGTGCGTTCCTTACCTTTGCTCTACCCACCTCGTTCCATTGCATTCACACACATTTTGTCAGTGGAAAAGCTTGTGGCTGGAAACACCTTTGTGATCTCAGTGTTTAGGTAAGGCTGAGAAAGTGTGGAATCTTCTGGACATTACATAAAGGTCTCAGTGAAAGCTGAGGTTTCTTAAATTTTAATCTGACAGCTGGATGATGTTATTTCTAATGCTCTTGCCATATCAGCAGTAGTTCTAATTCTCTGTTTGCTCCATGGTTGGGTACTAAATTATCAGATGATGTTCTGATAGTGGCTTTTGTAGCATGAGAGTGAGTGAGTCAGCAAGAGGTTAAATTCAGGGTCCATAGTGCTAAACAAGGAGAGCATTTTTTTTAAAACCTCTTTGCCAGCTTATTATTTCAGCTTAAATCTACTGTCTTCTCTTGTGCATAAGATGATAGTTTGTTTCTTTGTTTTAAAGGTGGAAAAATAAAAAGCAATTGTTGGGTTTTTTTAATAGGTATTTATGATGATGATCCTGAAATTATAACATTGGATAGAGGAGAATTCGGTAAGTTTTTTTTAAATAAATGGCTTTTTGACAACATGACAACCCAAAGTACAATTTTTACATATTGAGCTGTCTTAGTAGGCTTTTCTTACCTATCTTTACAAACACATGTTGGAAAATCATCTTCACATAACAAAACAAACAAGAAAAACACCCCTTAATGCTTCCTGTTAAACACCAGTTAGCAAATTGATCAATATCAATAAACAGCTTACATTAAGTTTTAGAGTTATTTTGTGAGATCCGTAAAAGGAAATTATTTGAATTAAAATTTTGTTAGTCCTAATTTATCATTGCTGTTTCTCTTATACGAAAATGCACTTGATAGAACTTTTCTGCTATTTTTTTTTCTGTAAAATCCAGTTAGTTGTGTGTAGTTCAAAACCAGAAGGTGATACCAGATATTAAAAACACAGCTGAGGAGAACAAGGTGTGGAAAGATATTCAATGAGAATATTTTTTTTTAATTTTAAAATTACAACTGAGCTGTTTGTAAGTAAGAGAGGCCAGAGGTAAAAATACTGGATTTTGTGTGATTTGTTCATCTGCATATTGAGTAAGGTTTCTTGTGTGCAAGGTTGGACCTTTGTGCTGAATTAGTCTTGTAAACTGTTCTCATAGCAGACCCTCATGATGCTCTCCCTGAGATCACAGTCTTGCTTTGGTTAATCTATTTGAAGCATCTACACATTCCTTAGTTGTCTTTTTTATGAGGATATTTTAATATAGGCAAATAAGGGTTACAAAATCCACAGCACGAAAATTGGACAGGCTTTAAGCCAAGAAATTCAAGCTGATAAGTGCTCTGTGTGTATAATTTATTGTTGTTGTTTTCTTTCATAAGCAAGATGATTTACATTTCTCTTGACTTTTCCAGTAATTATGTTAACTTGTATTTTTCAATTACATTAGACATTATTTCTTCATTAAAAAGATTGCCAGATGGAACTCACTAAATACATAAAGTTATATAAGGAAGTGGAAAATTCTAGTGGGTAAAAATATTTTAGAACTTGTATTTTGTAACGAGACTTACACTATCACACATTTTAGCTAGAATAATTTCCAGACAGCACGTTTTTTCTTAATTAATGAAACATGCTGAAAGTCAGGGTGCTGATAGCTTCTGAAGTATCATTTTTGTGCTCCTGCCTACAGCAGTGAGTATGGGCAAGTGAGATACAATCCTTATCTCACTTTATCTGAGTTACTGTTACTCTGCCTGATGTTCAATACTTAATACAGATTTTGGGGAATACAGTATAGCAAAAATGCACATTCTAGATCGAACTACATTGCAGATGTGCATGATTTAGCCACAGTTTTCTTCTCTCCATCTAGATGCTGCTGTTAACTCAGGAGAACTATGGTTTGTGAATTTTTATTCTCCTCGATGCTCCCACTGCCATGATTTAGCACCTACGGTACGTAAACCAAGCAAATGAACTCTGAAAATTCATTGGTTTTAGCAGCATAAAACTTAATGAAGTGGATTTTTACACTGAAGCTGAAACCAAAGACAACTATTCAAAATGCCAGAAATAAAACATGTGCTCATTTTTCATTATATCTTTATAGGAAAATAGCCTCTTTTCTTGCCATTTTTTTTAGTGGAGAGAATTTGCTAAGGAGCTGGATGGAGTAATACGCATTGGAGCTGTGAACTGTGGAGATAACAGAATGCTTTGTCGAATTAAAGGGATTAACAGCTACCCCAGTCTGTACATTTTCAAAACTGGAATGGTGAGTGATAGGACTTCAAGTGTTTTTAGAATGAAATCTGGAGAAGTATTTCTTTAATACTTGTTCAGTCATAGAGATTTATTATAAAGATCTTCCTTTTTAATATGTTACTTCCTTTAATAAATATAACTTTCTCTTTTCTTACCTTGGTTAAATTAGCTTACAAAGTTAACTTCAAAAATATATATTTGTTAACATACATAATTTATATATATATAATTCAAAATAAATGCTAATATACTTTTACAGTGTTTTTTCTGAATAATTTTTCTGTGCAACATACCACTTCTGATTGGGAAGATACTCAGCAGAGGTGCTGTAGCAAAGCAGCAAGTGTCCTTGAACAGTGTTGTGAAGGAGGTTTCAAGTACAGAGCATAGTCTGTGGCTTTGGGTATTAAAGAATATGACCATATGCTCAAAGAAACTTGGAAATTCCTTCCACTAGATCCCCTCTGTGCTACGTGCATGATGTATGTCACTCTTAATAGCTGCTTGCTGAGGGCTGGTGTAAAAAGTGCACTGGGATACATTTTGGTAATGATAAGTTTTGAGAGGCTGAATGCTAAATGGAGTGATGTGAGCAATTACTATTTAAATAGAAATACAAGCATTGGGAAGCAGTGTTTCTAAGACTAAATTATCCTCATGTTGCAGCATTAGGAAAGAAATCACATTATAAAATTTAAGTTAAGGTTAAATTCCAAACGTTCTGATAGGGGAGGGAGAGAACTGTTAGGATGGTAGTGGGGGGGTGGTCCTGCAGTTGCTGAAATACTGTTAGAGGAACACAGTAGGTTTTAGGATAGGGTTATTTGGCTTTTTTATTTTTCCTTAATTGTATAAACTTTACTTTTTGTCTTCTAGCAACCAGTGAAATATTATGGAGACAGGTCAAAAGAGAGCTTAAAGAACTTTGCCATGCAGTATGTTACAAGCATAGTCACTGAGTTATGGGCAGGTAATGTTCACGTTTGGCTGGGGGGCTGTTGTTGAAATTGTTTTTACTATATAAAATATGACAGAAACGATGCATATGACTGAATCTGTCAACTGTTGCTAAGTCTTCTTTTTGAGAATAAAAATAGTTCATGCATTTTCCTAATACAAATATAAAACCTCATTTCATGGTCACGTTTAACTAGCCACAAACTGATGCAAATTGTTTCACTCTTAGGAAATTTTGTAAATGCTATTGAGACTTCATTTGCTTCTGGTGTTGGTTGGCTGATCACCTTCTGTGCTGAACGTGGGGGTAGGTATATTAAATACTTTCCAAATAATGTGACAAAAAAGAGGTTCTGTTGATAGTGGCATAATGCCTTTGACTACTAAAAAACATCTCAGGTGACCACAGTATTTGACTGTCATTAAGGCTCTGTGTTTAAAGCAGTTTTGACAAAAGGGACATTACAGAAGCACAACAGCATAATTTTTCCATTAATGTCCTGTGAGTCATTAAAGCAGCAGTGGAGTGTAACCCATCAGGAGGGAAAGTGGCAGAAAAGGTTCCTCCCTTCAGTTTCCAGCTCTGGTGACAGATACTGCTGAAGGTACATGCCAGCTTCTCGTGGTAGCTGAGTAGCAGAAAGTCTGTATCTCCTCCTTAAACCACCAATATTAAAATTTAGCTGAATAATTTCTCTTAAGCTAGGTTTGCAGGCAGTAATTGGCTCTTACTGCTGGTTTCAGGTCAGAGTAGTTTTTTGTAGCTGTTTGTCCCTGGCTTTCTTGGGATCAGTACTGGATGCAATATATGAGAAAGTTACCTTGGTTAGCTGGTCAAGTTAAGTAAATGCACTACACCTTTGACAAATAAAGATTTCTCAGCCTTATGAAGAGACCTTTGTTCTGAGAACTGAACAGCCAGAGCTACAGTCTTGAATTTACATTTGTAAGTAGCTTTATTTCAAGTTGCAGCCCTTTTGTTATTAAGTTTTCAACTCCTTCAGTTAAGGATAGGTTGATGTGTCTTATTTTAAAAAATCTGCATCCAAAGGCAACTATTCAAAGTCTGGATGGATAATTAAAATACATGATGTATTTATAGTAGTAATTATTGTTTGTATCACAGAAGATGGATATTTCCATTGAAATATCATTCCAAGACTCTATGTAGATACTTGGATTAATTTTTTTTAAACATTGATTAACAGATTTTAAAGGTCAGTCTATACAGTAAATAAAATAGTAAAAATTTGTAAACGAGAATTCAGTGTTGATGAAGCAAGAGAATGTTATTTGTGGGGTTGTTTTAACTTAGAGTAGACAGTCTTTAAGTTCTGATTATTAGATGTGACAACTCTGGGAATACTGGATGAACAGCCAGGAAGCGTGCCATTAGAAACAATCATATGTTTTGGGAGGAAAGGAGCAATTCTAAGCAAGAGTAGATTAGTGCATTGATAAGGTGAAGTTTCATGTTTGTAAATAAATAATCTTTGTTTTGCAGATTGTTTGAGTTATCAAACCCGCCTTAAGCTAGCTGGCATGTTGGTAAGCAGTGTTTCACTTTGAAAGCATTACCTGTTATATTTAAAACAAAATAACAGAAGTGAAAGTATCAAATGTAGCTAAAACTCTCACTGAGTTAGTAGAACCAAGATAACACTTTTAGAAGATTTAAATACTTTGCCTGAGTACCTTTTGAAATAGCATTGTTTTTTTAAGGATTTTATTAAAGAAGAAATAATATTACATAATAAATTACAGTGTTGTTTCTTTCATTTTCCAATCATTATATATAATTGCCTGTGTTGGGATTTTCAAAAGCATTTCTGCACCTGAAATTAAAAAATACTTTTTTTTGGATTTGTTTTATCTTGTTTTTTTCCATATTACAGGAAGGTCTTGTTAATGTGGGCTGGATGGACTGTGGTACCCAGGGTGAGCTTTGTGATAATTTAGATGTCTCATCTAGTACTACTGCATACTTTCCACCTGGAGCCACCATAAATAACAAAGAGAAAGGAGGTGTTTTGGTATGACTTGTTTTGTATTCTCTATTTAGATAAACAAAGCGATAACCGTGCTAAAGGAATGTATAAATTAATTCCAGATTGATGATATACAGCTGAAAAGATGCATTTTTCTTTTTTATTCTAAGCTGGTATGCTGTGCTGTGAGTTGATATCCCTGTGTCTGCTCAGGCAGTGATCCTGGGGGTGGCTGCAGTTTGCAGGGAGAGTGAAGAGCAGCCTGTAACTCTGCCTGGCCACCTCCCCAGGGGCTCCCTGAGCAGCTCTGGCAGCTCGGGGCTGGGAAGTGCTCTGGGCCTGGCCCAGGAGCTGCTTCTGATGCTGCTGCCCAGCTCTCCTGGGCAAGCCTGGCAGTCTCTTCTCCCAAGTAAAAACTGATAAGTCAAGAGAAAATGATCTCAAGCAAGGGAGGTTTAGATTGAATATTAGCAAAACTTTCTCCAGCAGCAGGGTTGTGAGGCATTGGATCTGCCCAGAGGGACGTGGTTGAGTCAGTATCCCCTGGGATATTTTGAAGACGTTGCACTTGGAGACGTGGTTTAGAGTAATGAACTTGGCAGCTGCTTGCAGCTTGGACTCAATGATCTTAAAGGTCTTTTCCACCCTAAATGATTCCAGGATTTTTGATGTGCTCCAAATTTCTATTCCTGAAATAATATGCCCCCGGTATCACAAGTTTGAGAAATGCTACCCTGACGTGTGATAAAAGTACTCCTACGGTGTCTGTCAGTACAAATTTTACTGCTCAGGTCTATTCTAAAACTGCAAGCTACATTTGTGTGGTAGTTTTACCTTCCCTAATTGATGGGAGACATTTCTGTTTGAAGCACGACTTGTTCCTTTATTGTCACTACTGCTACCTATATTTTTGAAAGGAGGAAGCTAAATTGCAACCTACCTACTTTGAACCTTTTAACTTACCAACTCACTTACTAATTCATATTACTTCCAAAATTTTACAAGTTAAGGAAACCTAAATATCTCTACAGTGCAGTTAAGGAAGGCTGTAAAACTAGATTGGAAATCTTGTGAACTTGATTGTTTGGTTTGGTGTGAAGTTTGAATTTCACACTCTTTGGTCCCTGTCTTGACAAAATACGATTTCTTGAGTTTAATATTTAGGCAAGTGAGCTAAAGAGCAATATTCTGAGAGTAATGTTTGTGAAATTCCTTGTATGAAAAAGAAGTTGATTAAATAAAATATTATTAACTGCATTTTCCATTTGATTGAAGGGAACAAATCAGAATAAATTCCCTGACACTTCGAGTATTAATCAGGTTGATGTCTGTAATTCCTTTTAATAAAGACAGTTAACTTTCCATCCTAGTTTCTCAACTCCTTGGATGCTAGAGAAATATATCAGGAAGTCATGCAGCATCTACCAGACTTTGAAATCATCTCTGCAGCATCATTAGAGGTAAATTTTTTAAAATATGCTAAGATTTCTTCAAATAATATATTTTTATATTTTTATGGTTATTTTCTACGTTTTTCAAATCATGTTGACACAACAACTTAGTATTTAACTAAATATTACTTCTTTTTATCTGTACCCAAAATTATTTAACATTGTCTACATTTACTTCTGTTGTTCAGCAGAAGAACAAAAGTAAGGGGAGGAGATTTCATAGAAATATAGATAATCACAGAAATTGCCATTGCAACTCAACTGAAATTAAGAGTCTTAAAAGTAACTCATGTCTTGGAGGAAAAGCAAAACAAAACCTCTTTCCACACTTGCAGTTTCACATAGCAGCATGATTTACAACAGGAAATCCACATAGGAACAGCAGTATTAGAGTGCAGCTTGTAGCCAGCTTGCTCTCGAGAGTTTTTCCACTTCCTTGATTATGATGCAGTAAAAAGAAGTTTAGTGAAAGGACTACATTAAAGGAATTGTTTAGTGGAGGTCTTTTGGAGATGAATAACTGGACATTTGCATTTATAAAAAACAAAAAGGTTTTTTCATGTTGGTATAGTTGGGATTAATTTTTTGTGGTTTTGTTGGTTTGTTTTTTTCCTGTGCTTTAAAGGACCGTCTGGCTCATCACCGGTGGCTGCTTTTCTTCCAGTTTGGGGAGGGTGAAAAATCAAATGTGCAAGAATTTAAGAAACTTAAATTTTTGCTTAAAGATGAGCATATTCAGGTAAGAGTGCTCACTCATCTGATGTTAAATGCCATTTACAATCCAAGAACAAGTCATGGTTTTCATTGTTATTAGCTGTTACCACCACATACCACCCTTGGTATGGTGGATTTGCAGTGAAGTTTTTTATTTAAAGCAATTACTTAAGCTTCCTATACGTTTTGAATAATTTAAAAGTAGAGAGAGATTATCTTTTAAATCTGCTCTGTCATTGGAAATGTAGCTGCAGATCCCACTCAGTTAATAATTATAAATTAACATTCCAACATCAATATCAACCAATATGTGGAACTATATTTTAATTATTCAGAAAACCCTGTGATCATGTTGATTATTTTCTTAAAAAAAAAGAAACCAAGGTCAAAGTTTGCACTAAAGGCCTATGGATTGTATTATTCTATAAAGTGTGTATTTTTTAAATATTGTTGCTTTGACTAGAAGAATTTTAATGTCACATTTATTTTAGATGTCTTGCTTCCTTGCTCTTACATTTGGAGGGGGAAAAATGAGAATTCTTTAAGTTTTTATTCCCCATTTTGGCCTTCTAATTAAATATTAGCAAGCAACCTAATATAGTTGTGCTAGTAGTTTTCCTTGAATATCACTTTTTCTTAAGATCTCTGTTTATAAAAAAGTCTATCAGTTTTCCAACTTTTTACCTTTATTTTCTAACTCTTACTGCCTTTCAGAATATCTTAATTGATATAAGTTAGGCTGCTTTAATTAAAATGGCACTGTCTGTTAAATGTAGGTTGGGAAGTTCGACTGTCTTTCCTCACCAACCGTCTGCAACAAACTATATGTTTATCAGCCTTGTTTAGCAGTCTTCAAAGGAAAAGGAACTGGAGATTATGAAATTCATCATGGTAGGCAAAACTTTGGCAAGTTTAAATCATGACCTAATGCCTTTGAGATGACAATATCTTTGGCAAACTGCAATTGTTTTCCTAAAGAACACTTTTGTAGCTTTAATATTTTTTATCTTTCCTCTGACCGTAATGTAGACTTGCACAAAGTATTTGTTTGGTTTTCTTTTTTCTGTTTTTCCTGGGTAAGCAGTTATCAGATGCCAAAGGATGTACTTTGTCTTTACAGTCTGTTTCACCATCATTTACACAATTACATACAAATGAAATCTCTGAAGCTGATCAGGACAATTTCTGCTTTGGGTAGGATAACCAAAGAGTGTTTTAAGACACACCCTTCAGTGAGGCTTAACATGCTGGTTGCACAGTGCAGCCAGTTTGACAAACTTGGATTTGGTTTCATGTATCACTGCACTAAAACTAATTCCATGCTCTGTTAACTTCTGTTCAAGATATTGAGACTTTTACCACTTACTTGCCTTTCCAAAATCACAGTTTCCTTTCAGGAAAGGTGGGAACTATGTTACCATTTACTGCTGAAAGGATTCAAAAATGCTGGTTGAAGAAGAATGGAGTCTGAAGCCAAACTGTAGCTTCCAGGAACAGGAGTAGCTTCATCCAGAATGTGGCACGAGGCAGTTATGCAAGATGAAGTTTGTATTTTTAGCCTCTGAGGTACTAGAAACAGCCTGCTAGGATTAACTCAGAACCTCAGTACTGTTATAAACAGAAAAAGTGAAGTTTTTCACTGTTTAGAAAAGATTAGGCTTATCAAGGGAGAGAGATGATCCCATATCTCTAATGACTGGTATAGAGGGAAAAGCCTTATATAGTTGCTGTAATTTGCACTGCTGCAGAGAAGGCAAGAAGAGGTCACATCCATGCAGCATTTTTATAATGGTGTGGATTACAGTGGAAAAGAAGGATATTGGACTTCAGTGCATGCAGGTAGTTTTTTTCTGAATGGTTTGGTTTACTATTTAGGAACTAGATGGCATGTAGAACATTTACCAATAGCCATCTCACTCCAGCCATGACAAAATAATCCTCAAAAGAGCCAGGCTTTTTAATATGCTGTTTTGAAGGGCTTCAACAGTTTAAAATTGAAGAAAAGTAATAAATCTTGGTAAGTCATTGTGCAGTGACTTCAGATTTGATTAATCTGAAGTTCTTATTCTCAGACAAACTCTCATTTCTGCTGACAAATATGTATACAAAGGGTATGAAGAGACTGGATCTTTGCCCATTGGAGCTGTGTGAGCAAGAATTTCAGTTACACCAAAATAGCTGTGATTTATCAATATAATTTATTTTGCTTGAAGTTTTTACCTTGTCAATCCCTTTGCCAAGTCAAGTCTATCTAGAATTGTACATTTAATTCCAACACAAGTAAGATGGCAAAATGACCAATAATCCTGTCACAAAAAATTTCATCATTTTGTTTGACAAAAACACGTCTTGGATAAAGCATTTATTTGGCTAATATTGGGTAACTGTCAGTTTAATATTTAGCCACATATCAACTACAGTATGTCCTGCCTGCGTAGGTTTGAACAGTTTAACATTGTCCTCCTGAGGTACAGCAAATAAATCTCTTGCTTTATTTAAGCTACATTTTAAGCTTTATTTTAAGCTACATTTATTTAAGCAGGCTGTGTTTAAAGATTAGACAAGGGATCTGAAAGATTCCTATTGCTTTCGAAGAGTTTTTTTAATTACACTTCTCATAGGTAAAAATTGAATTTCCTTTCTATGTTGTTCTTTGAAGGAAAGAAGATCTTATATGACATTGTTGCATTTGCCAAAGAAAGTGTGAACTCCCATGTCATCACACTGGGACCTCAGAATTTTCCTGACAAAGATAAGGAACCATGGCTTGTGGATTTCTTTGCGCCGGTAAATATTTAATATCTACATTTTCCTTCTTCTAACATCTGTAACTATGTAACAAGGTACTAAGGAGTATCTTGAAAGTGCCCCTCAGCATTATGGCAGGGTGTTCTAATTCCTCATTTCCTGGTAGCTCTAGCTCCTAACTGGGTTTTGTATTTAGTGGACTCCATTGGCAAAGCAGCAGATTATTAATCTCAGGTATTTTCCTGAGAGCTACCTGTGGGAAAAGCAATTGCACACTTGCATTTTGTCTTCTAGTGGTGCCCTCCTTGTCGAGCTTTGTTACCCGAGCTGAGAAAAGCATCTAAACATCTTTATGGTCAGCTGAAATTTGGAACACTAGACTGTACTGTCCATGAAGGCCTTTGCAACATGGTAAGCAGCAGGAACTAAAAATAAAAAAACACAAATATAATCCTTTCAAACTACACTATTTTCTTTGAATTGGGGGTAGGAGGATATGGGCAGACAATACTTGTCCTTTAATGTTACTTTCCTAAAGGGCAGCAAATTGAACAGGCACTTGCTTCGTAATTTTTTTCAGAGAAGCAAAAACTATATAACCACTACAGATAATGTATTAATGCAGAATACTGGTCAGATTTTGTTCTAATTTCATAGTGTTACTGGAAGAGCTCGGAAGTCTCAGAATTTAATAATTCTGGGGGCTGGGATTAATGTCTGAAAAGATATGGAAAATAAGAAAAAAATTATTAACTTTTTTGAGTTTTATTTAGATGTGTTTACCCACTGAGGAATTCAAATGACAGAAAGCTACTGTGTTCAATGGTACACAGTAGTTACTCCTACAGTACAAACATTCCTTCTGAGGACTGGGAATAGTTTTAAAGATAAGGCTTAGGAGGCCCATGGATTAAATCCTGTATTTGTGGAGCATGGCAAAAGAATTACTGGCTGGTTTTTAAATTGAGAACACACTATGCCATCTCTTAATACAACTGGCATCTTCTCTGTACTGATTTGTTATGGTATCAGATTCTCACCTGCATCTAAGTCTGAGCACTTGTACTGTACAAACTGAACAGATGAGCAGCTTGAGCCACCATTAGCAATGCCAGTTAGAGGCAAGTCCTTAATCATTCTGTGCAATTTGTTATTGTCTGTTTTATCAGCATAACATTCGAGCTTACCCAACAACAGTTGTGTTCAATCAGTCTGATGTTCATGAGTATGAAGGACATCACTCTGCTGAGCAGATCTTGGAGTTTATAGAGGTATGTAAAGGATAATGTTTGTTGCAGTCTTGTTCTACGCAGTTCACACACAAATACGTTCTTTAGTAGGAAGATTGTAAGATCTTTTATTTTTTTTAATTTAGACAAAGAAAATAAAAAGTGAAAAACTTCAGGCAAGAAAAGTGATCCAGCAACTGTCAGTCAAAGACTTGACAACTAATGGATTAATTTTCCTACTCTGTCACATAATTTCTTTTAGATCATTAGCAAAAAAAGAAAGATCCTTTCCAATCTGCAAAGTAATAGTAATGATTTCTGTCTTATGGAGAGGATAAAGGAATTATTATTACATCACTTCCCACTTTTAAGGTGGAAATGCTTCACATACACTCCTTGATATAGGAGGGAGTTCATGTTCTTGTCAATTAGATTGCTGCTGTCCACATTTCTCAGCTGTCCTTGAACATTCTTAACTCACAGATGAGCAAATTACTGGTATTGTCACTGTTGATGCTAGAGTTCTGGCACCCAACTTGGCTCCAGCATTCAGGTTTACTGCTATATCCACAGGCTGTTTTTCACTTTTTGAAGACATGGTTCTCTCCAGGTAGCTCAGAAAAAGCAGCTTCAAGAACACACATGCAGAAACAGGTGGAGATTAGTCTTTCAGTTGTCATTCAGAAGCCCATAGTGCACTATATGTTTTCCTCTACATTCCAGCTTAAATAGCACGGCTGAGTTTCATAACACCTGGTTCTGCCAGGTAAGCTGGATTTCTTGGTTTTTACCTTCTTTTATTGAGAAAAGGCAGAAAATCTCCCTTTTGGAGCCTGGGTGTACTTTTTTGATAGTTTTTCTCAGCAAATTAGGCATATGATTTTTGGGTTGAAGAAGAATGTCTTTTGGTGCTTCCATGCCTTACAGTGGCGTGGAGTCTTCCCTACCAGAGCAGCAAGCAAATTTCACAGAATATTCTTGGAATTTGGGGCAGTCTGTTTGTATATGATGGCCCTAGGTAGGGGATACACTGTGCAGCAATAAGTTATGTCCATAAGCTGTCTTTATTTAGGATCTTAGGAATCCCTCAGTGGTCTCCCTAACACCAGAGACATTTGCTGAATTAGTTCAGAGAAGAAAACGAGAGGAGATCTGGATGGTGGACTTCTACGCTCCGTGGTGTGGACCTTGTCAGGCTTTAATGCCAGAGTGGAAGAAAATGGCCAGGGTAAATGACATTCAAACACTTCTCTGCTTTTGTTCCTCTTCTGGGAAATTGCTGAAATGGCACCACAGCTTTCTTAAGAGAATTGTCAGCTGCGAAAATTGAGAATCTAATACTGCCACCAGGACAGGCAATTGCCTCAAATACAAACTTTTTATCCAGCTTTTCAAAAGCTTCAATACACTGATACTGCAGTCCAGTTTTTTATGTTGGTTACAAGTGTGTAAGGTTATTACAGTGTTCTCTCATTTGCAAAAGTAATACTACTGTAGTGACAACCATTCCTGGTTGAATTTGAACTAGAAAATTGGGGGGGTGAAAAAGAGGCTTTGGAAACAAGCCCTGACTTCGAGACATTTAGAACTCGATTAGGAGTTGTAGTCAGGATACACTATTCTGTTGGAATGTCTGCTAAGTATTTGTAGCTCTGTAGGACACATTCGGTAATCATCAGCTTCCCTGCCCCTGCCAGGTAGTTGGGGCCTTTACAACAAATACAGTGTGTTCAGGACACAGGCCCACTGTGCCACTGCTGGCACATCTGCACTGCTCCAGGATCTCATGGTTACTGAGCTATGGTGGGGCACACAGGACCAGGGCATTCCTTACACTGCATAATCCCACTCATGGGTGCCTTACGAGCCATGTGCATGCAGCTTATAATAAATGTGTGCATGATGGGAATGCACCTGGGTGGCTGGCTCTGACACCAGTGAAGCATTTACAGGGAAGAGGAAAGCCTTGGGATAATCTTGGTCTGTTTTGTTGAGTTTTCCCCCAACTAAGTTATTAAGACTTAAACTCTGAAATACTACTGAAAGTGTAGTAGTATTGGTTAACATATTTGATGGTAGGTTTTCTTCTTTCTTTTTCAGATGTTAAATGGATTAATCAGTGTAGGCAGTGTGGATTGTCAAAAATATTACTCTTTCTGTCACCAAGAAAGTGTTCGGGGCTATCCTGAAATCAGACTCTTTCCTCAGAAATCAAACACTGCTCATCAGTATTAGTAAGTACATTGCTTCAATTTGGGAAACATTTCAAGATCTGAAACAATACAAATACACCTCTTCTGTTGTGTAGAAGAGGTTTATCACAGCTATTAAAAGAGGCTGTTAGGATATTACTGTACTGGATACCATTGGCTTTTTTACTTGAAACCAATGATTTTATTTTTCCATCCCCTTTCAGTAATTTAAAATAACATAGGAATCTTAATTTTTATTTCTCCTCTTTCTTGTCTTGGTCTTCTAAGTCCTTAATTTTGTAGGTTTTAATTGTATTCATGAGACTTTTCATTTATTCAGATTTGAAAGCAGGGTAAAAATATATATATATATATATCTTAAACCAGCTGCATTTACATTCTTTATTTGATTATCACCACTATCAGAGTGGGTTGTTTGTGAAGTTCTTTCCAAAATAATTCAAACTACTATGCAACTAGTTCTTTGTTCTCTCTTTAATGTTTTTATAGTAGCTACAATGGTTGGCACAGAGATGCCTATTCACTCAGAGGCTGGGCATTGGGGTAAGTTACTGCATTAAGCTTTGTTCATGAGCTGCTTATGGAGTTGCTTGTTAGGATAAATAAATATTTAAATACTTTGTAAATCAAGATCTGGAAACACTTGGGTATATGTATTACATAATTAAGGATGTTCAAGTTTCTACATCTTTTAACTTACCGCTTTTAAAACTTGGAGAAATAGCATACTCCTTTACTGTCCACCCATCTCCCAGAGACCATATTCTGTTTACCACGTTTAAGAAGTTATTCTCCTGTAGTACAAAGTGTGAAACAGGGATTTCCAAACTACTCATATTCTTAATTTCAGAAGTTTTTCTTAAATGGAATTTGGATATTGTTTAAAGTTTTGAATGCATTATGACTCTTATTCTTCCTTTACACAGATATTTACCACAGGTGTCTGTAGATCTCAACCCTCAGAGTTTCACAGATAAAGTTCTGAATGGAAAAGATCATTGGGTCATTGATTTTTATGCTCCTTGGTGTGGACCTTGCCAAAATTTTGCTCCTGAATTTGAGATGCTTGCAAGGGTATGTTTTTAAATGTACTGGCAGCTTGTTATAACTGCAATGGTTAAAAATCTCATCAGCACTATTTCCTAGCAGTCATCCAAAAACCACAGTACTTCCATGAGGCTCCTATTCATGCCATGATGCACACTTGTAGGTCCCACTAGAGAGTGGGTGTTGTCTTCCACAGAGACCCTCTTTTGAGAAAGATTTCAACTTTTAATGGAATGACCTTTGGAGCTGTGGTGTGCTTTTGTGCTTTGCCCTGAATTCAATTACAAGTGCTCTCTGAACACACAGAGAGACACCGAGACACCTGACACAAGGGTGACAGTCTGGGAGGCAAGCAAGAAACTACTCTGAAATATTTGAAAGATCTGAGCAACACTTTTTTTATTTTAACTGCACTGCTGGCTTATTCCACTTATTAGCTTATACTCACCCATGGAAACTTGTCGTTTGTTTCTAATAAACATTTCTTTTCAGGCAGTTAAAGGAAAAGTAAAAGCTGGAAAAATAGACTGTCAGGCATATGGTCAGACCTGCCAGACTGCTGATATCAGAGCCTATCCTACTGTTAAGTTTTACCCATACCAAGGAACAAAGGTAAAGTGTTACTGGTGAGCAGATACTGTTAGTAAATGTATCTCATTTTCCCTTAAAACCAAACAGAGTATTTCTATAACATGTTAAAGTGAATTACATACAAATTACTGTATCTCCAAATAATCAGTTTCAGGTAATACTTGAAATAGTAGTGATACAATAATAATAAATTGCAAATGGATAGAACTAAATAGTAGCTAAATAGAAATAGAATTCTAATAGTAATTAAAATGTGGGCTTAACCAGAACTAGGGCTTAATTTGCAAGGTCTTGGGTGATAAAATGTTTCTCAGGCTTTACAAATTCCATCATCAACTACCCAAAAGCAGGTGGTCTCCCTCTAAATGAAAAATGGACAACTTCAGTTTGGCTAATGAGAAATATAATTAAATGTTGTTATTATATTGAAAGACGAATTTTCACTTATATAATGTATTTTAATGTATTTAAGATAATTTTTAAGATAATGAAAAAGATATGATTTTATCAAACTATTTCAATTATCAGTGGGACTCTTTCAGATCAACATTTCCTACCAACAGAGTAATAGTATAAATTAAAAATGCAAAGATATCATACAGATAGTTCTAGGAAATTGCCTTTATTCTTGTAACACTAATAAATTCCAGAAATATTATAGTGACCTTTTTAAATGTATTAATGCTGAAGAGAAGGTATTCAATGGTTTCTGAGAGAGAACTGGCTTAACTTACTTTCCTTTTCTTTTTTTTCACTGATTTTTAATGGGAAGTTCTAGAAATCTTTCATTGCACAGTCCCACTAAACTCAGAGACTTTTCTATGGTAAAGAGCAAGGGCTTTCTAGGTCTTCAGAGTAGCCACCCACAGTGACAGATTTCACACAGATTACAAAGTGGCAGACTCTGTAATACCTCTGTAGCTTAAATACTTAGTTCAGAACATGTGAGCAAATTGTAACTCAGATTTCTTTAATAATCAGGACAAAATTAGTGTAGTTCTGAAAACTACTGGTTCTTAGCACAATGCAAATTAACATTGTTTAAACAGAGACAAAAATATATCCATGAAACATAAATCAAGCTACCAGGGCTATTGTATTCTGCCCTCCTTTCCTCTTGAATTTTGTCGGAAAATTGTGTAACATATTACCCATGCCTGGTTTTTTAATATTTTTCTTTAAGAAAAGTGTTCGTGGGGAATATATAGACAGCAGAGATGCAAAAGGCATAGCTGACCTTTTGAATGAAAAATTAGAAGCACTGGAAAACAAAGGAAAAAGGAAAAAATCTAGAAATAAGGTAAGAACACTTACTGTGGAGCCTTTGCAAAGGACTTGGTGGAAATAATATCTGTTTAAAATTATGTTAGTATTTGTTCTTTTTCCATGGTATTAAATGCACATTACAGAGGCAAGACTGGGTAAACTTAAAAAGATCCTAAAGCAGCCACTAACTGCCCTGAATGCTACTTAAGAGATGTTTGTCCAATTGAAAAATTAGTGCCACTGAAAACTTTAAAATCATATGAAAAAATATTTTTGTTTGTACTTTCAGATAAACTCCATTGTTTATTTTCTTATCACTAGGATGAACTCTAACTGGTACTGAAGGTAGATACAATTCAAAATATTCTGAAGCTGTGAAGATAGAAGACACCACAAGGAAAATATAAGGATAGTTACACTGATGACAGGACAAGACACAGGAAAACAAGTTTGAGTTCACAGGCATAAATGACTGAGTTCTGTTAAACTGCTGGAAGATGAAAACATTTTGGTTTTGGTGGAGGCAATGTTTCTGCATGTCCCTCTTCTGACATACCAGCTACCTTCTTCCTGGCCAAACACTGGAGTTGACCAGAAATGTGGACTCTATCACTTTTGCCTATCCACTTACTAGTTCCTTATATTTTTTTCTGTCTCTTCTCAAATGCTTTTTGAATGTGGCACTCAGCCTGTGGCTGAATATGCACTCACACCACTCTGCAATGCAGAACATAATGACGGATTGTCTATTTGAAAGACAAACAGTTGTACCTGATGATTATTCTGCTTTGGGGTTGCATTATTGTCTAGTCAGTGGTTAACAAATCAAGCACTCGTAGGAGGAAATGTTTATTGAATTAAATTGCTCTTGCCCTCAAGTGGATTACGCTAGTGTGGCAGTGATGATGCTGCCTGGATGAACAGAACTTTGAAGAGCTGCTTTAGTTGCTTGGTTTGGTTTTGGGATTGTGTTTATTTTTTTTTAAGTAAGAAAGAAAAAAATAAAGTAATTCAAATGTGGTGTTGACTTTCAAAGTTTAAATTATGCAATAGAAACATCTGGTTAAGTCATTAGATCATCACTTTTATCATTGTCTTTTTAAATATGAATGTATTTTGTGGACATATTTAACCTCTTTTGGCATTACCACTTTACCTTTCCCTGCAGACATGTTTTTAGGTCTTTCTTTTTTTGTTTGTTTGTTTTTATATAATCTTCAGGCAAGCAGGAGAGCAAGTGCCTTCTTTAAGTTAATAATGAACACTGTACATTGCAATGTCTCCTCATAGTTACTAGAATTCCTACTCCAAAGAGTAATATTTTTCAGAGCTTCTCCAGTGACAAAAGAAATTACAGAAGAGAACAAAATATCTGCAAACAACTGTTTCATGATTTCAATACAATACTCCCTAGCACCTGACAGATGGAATTTCCTCCCTGCTTTCTGTGTATTTAGACTTAGCATGACCGGTCAGTGTATTACAAGTATTACAAATTTGTAAATACATTGTAATTGACAAGTAACTTATTTCATAAAGAAGGCATCAAGAAGTGAAGAGATGCAAGTATCTGAGACATTCAGCTGTTTTTTTCCTCTATTTTCAGGGTTGCCTCTATTGATTTGTCATTTTTGCAGCATATTATACTATGAACAAAGAGACTATTGCATCTATTTTTTACTAAAGTAAACCTTCTTACATCCAAATTTAACTTTAAACTCAAGCACAGTCAAAAATTAAAACTTTAAAACAAACTGTTTTGGTCAGTTTTTGCATATCACTGTAACTGCAGTTCCCACCTATGCTCTTCTTGGAGAATGAGGCCTAGGAAAAGTTTTGAAACATATTTAGGCTGTGGGGAAGAGGATTTAGTTTAAATATCAATAAAGTTCATTTTGAAGATATAATTCTGTATCAAGATATTCTCTTTGCATCCAGATTTTTAAATTTCTGAGAGACCAAATGGATGTGTGTAAGGGTGGGGGAAAACAATCTTCCAAACAAAAAGAAAACTAGATGATGGAGGGTTCTAAGATTTTCCAAGTTTTCATGGATTTTTTGCGTGCTACCCTCTCAGAGTTTTCAATAAGCTGACTGGGGGGAAAATGGAGTGGATAATAAAGTCTTGCCTTTATTTCTAGCCATACAAATAAATAAACACAACATTTTATAAATAACTCTATCTCCAGCCTTCCCTAAGGAAAAAGTCAGTTACATGATCTAATTTTTATTAATGATGGGTTTAAACTGGTTATTCAAGACTAGGGGAGCAGCACTATTCTAGAATAAAAACATCTTGAAATAACCAAGTCCCTTGTTTTTTTCCTGTAAGATCATGGAAGCATCAGCTTCTAATTGGCATTAGAATTCCACATATTGTACAGTGTACGTGTATTTTGTGTTCTATTATGTGTTAACCTTCCTTTATTCAGGTGTAGTTACACAAGAAGGAAAAGGTGAAGACCAGCTTCATGCTCTGCTGTTGGTCATTGGAATTCTAATGGCTTTTAAATTTATCTCTGGAATCCTATCTTGTTTTAGTTAAACCAAGGACTTCTGTGGCTGTTCAATGTCACTGAACTGATAAGCTATTGCATCTTACCCTAAAACAACCAATTTCTCAAAAGACATTTAGCTTCTACTGCTGCTAAAAGGCATAGAAATAGAACAAAGAGAATACAGCAAAAGTTTCAGGAAACATCCTGGGTTTATATGGTCTGCAGTTGGAAAAGTCATGTTTTGATCAAACCTGGCAGGTTTGATCTTTTTCCATTCATGGGCATACCTCACATTTACTTAGTTGTAGATGTTCAGTACATTTTATCAGTTTATAAAAAGGCTTAGAATGTTCTATTATATAAAGTTTTCAACAGGAATGCACAAGAACTTACTCCATTTACTGAAACTTGGCATCCGAAAACAGCAATGTTCCAATCCTGAATACTTTCAACCTTGGTCTTCTCTCTATGCTAGAATTCAATACTAATTTTATATCCCCATATATGTAAATTCACCACAATTTTGAAAATAAACAGCTAAAATTAAATCATCAATATGGTATTAAGTACTTATCCCCAACACTGAACAGACTCCTCCTTGTACTGCCAACCTTCTAGGATCGAATAGACTTCTCTAGATGCCAACAGATATTAATTACAGTTAGTTCAGCAAAAAAAGAAGAATGTTTCCCAGATTAATATATATGACCACTATTCTGCAGACTATTTCTTGACTAAGACCACAAGAACCATATTGGTTAAAATTTTGTGTGTATTCTGCAGAAGCCAACACTTCCCATAAAAAATGACTATCTTTGGTCACCAGATTGTTATTTCTTGAACTGATACTTCATTTGTGCTTCTCAGCTTCATGCCAGAAGCCACTCAAGTCCCACCCCTCCTCTTTACAGCAGCAAAAGGCAGCACTGCCCCCAAATTGAGCATACCATCTTTTCCTTGCTCATTCCCCCATGGGGTGACAGGTTCTAATGCAATTTCATACTGCAGCAGATGAAAGAACTCAAACTCACCTGGCAAAAAAAAATGGTGATTGCACATAATACAGGTAAAAGCCTCAAGTTTTAAATAGGGTTTTATATTCTAGGAATGAACAACTCCCTTTCCCAGAACTAATAGTAAACGATTTTGAGCTTTAGCAAGGAGGTTAATGTACACCAGGTTAACATGAAACAATCAAGGGAAGACATTTATTTTCAGACCTTGGATTTTTTTCTTCATCTAGTCCACTTAGAAGATAATGCAAATACCTGGAAATACATTGTGGCAAAACTGGGCAAAGGAACACCAGCACCTGTTGGACAAAATGTCTCACACAGCACTGTGGTGAAAAGCAGCTGCAGAGAAGACAGAACTGTGTAAAAAGTTATTTGCACATTCTACTGCCCTGGGGAGCTGCCCAAAGGTGCTTCTCCCTCAGAGGAGATGAGCTGCGAGGTACAGAAACAGGACGGGCATCTTACACTGCACACACAGCTGGCCCACTCCAGCACAGCAATCCCTGCACAGGGAGCAGCGGCCTCACCTTTAATCTAGAAAATGGGTGCAATGAGACCTAGCTGCTCCATACATGGAACAGACCCGAGTATATTTTAGTCACTTTATTTGTATCTATATACATTACATTTTGACTCTCCAAGTAGTCAAGGCAATTTTTCTCAAATAGTTTAATACATCAATTTTATAAAATACAGCTGAACCAAGTTAGAATAGAAATGCATACACTATTGTACATTAAGTGCTTTGAATAATGACTAGTCTGGCCACCAGCTAGTGAGCAATTCATTTGGTTTTGGTCATTCTCACAGAGGAGACTTCACAGCTAACTCCCCTGAGCCCAGTAGAACTGCTCTACCAGCAAGAGTCCCTCATATGTTTTTTGGGGACAGAATGCATCCCTGGGCCACTACAAGGCTCTACTGTCCATATGATGACTCAAAGTCATTGCTTCTGTCTTGGACAAGACTTAGACATTTGTCTCAAGGTCTCAGATCAAAACAACAGAAGAGCCAGCGTAGCTCTGAGGAAATTCAGTCTTCATGTTTGCAACTGGGATTTACTTACATATATGCTAAACCTGTGGCATAAAGAAAGTAATAAGCTCTGACCAAAGGGTTCATCCTTAGGAATTCTACAGGGATATAGATTGAACACAGCCTCCCAAGCAGCATGGGAGAAGATTTATTCTGAATGAAGTACTGCTCTCCTTCTAAGAAAATTAAACTTGGTAGTAATTGAAATGTCAGGACAACTATTACACTGAAAATGGAACATTTGAGGAAACCCTTTCAGCTGCTGGGATTTGAACTAGAAATGCTTACAGCTTTATATCACAGGACACCCAAGATGACCCAACTCCACTTGGTACTGCAGCTACTGTGATACTCATGACCAGCAGTTTACTCTTCACTCCAGTCTAGTCAGGACTAGTCTATCAACCACATCCTGGCCAAAAATTAACTGTTGATGCCAGCTCAAGATCATTCCTGCAAATCTTTCCAAATGCTGCAACTTCAGCCCAACAAGGTCACAATTCACATGTCTCTGGCTCTGTTCATAGGCTGCAACAGTGGAAGATTCTCTCATTCCTGTAGTGCTGAGGGCCTCTGCGCTGTCACGTTCAGAGAACTATTAGCAAGTGTCAGGTGATCAAGCTCCTTAGAGCCATCTGCTCAGGACTCTGGCAGACAGGCAGCACAGAGCAGCCACACATCCCAGGATAGAGATAAGGGTTACTGGAGACAGACCGGGCTAGCACGCCACAGTAGCCTAGTGCAGGCACCGTGACACACATGCCCTCACTTATGCTCCACCCACATACTGACAAAGGTGGGAGACAACATAATGAGCTGTTGTTGGGTCACCTTAGCTGGCCAGGACAGTCAAGCTTTTCCCTGTAAACTTTAAGATGGGAAGGAGAAGAACACATGTAAACTTCAGCTGAGACTGGAACACAGGCTGCATGGCTGGCTCTTTCACACTGATGAACCAAGACAGTAGGCAGAGGCCACACAAGTGGGAGTAGCACTGAGTTGATTAACTAGTTGATCTAATTAGACAAGGCCAGACACACAGCCAGGCATCTTGGGAGAACATTTCAACAAAAGAGGCAAGATGCATCCCAGAGGTGATCAGCTGTACCTGATGTGCTGTGTTGGACTGAAGGGATTCTGGGTAGAGGAAGCAAGGAGTACTGTGTTATTTTTCCACAGCACACATGACTGCAGTCTTCAACACTGCACCCCCAGAACAATTATCACATTGTACTAAGGAAATCAGTACACTTTCTTTTCAGCTGCTTCAAGGCCAGCATCTCTTCTCATCCTCTAGTACAGTGTTGCAATAGGGTGGGGAACACTCCTTCACACACAAATGACTGCTGCCTCCTGGCAGCTCAGACGAGAGCTGCACTGGTTGGTTTGAGCAAACAGCAATTCCCACTGCTGGCCTTTTCCTTTCTCAGTGCTGCCCACTGTTGGTCACTCCTAAACAGCCACCACCGTCTGCTGCAGAAAAAAATACTGAACACAGAAGTGAAAAAAATGCACATTTCGATCCATAGTTACAGTGATGAGGGCATTATCAGGCAAACAGTTAGAATGAGCAAGTGATCACTAAGAGCTATCCTGTCGCAGATTCCATGTTCATTTGATGTTCTTCCATCAGAGACTGGAAGTCAAAGGACAGTATTACCTTTCAAACTCATTAAAACTCCTCTTATTTACTGGCTTGTATTATAAAGAAATTAAAAAGTAAACTCATGACCTACAAAAATTAGTACAAATTTTTAAAAAAGGGAAAGAAGTGCTTACTGTAATAATATAGAGACTCACAGATCTCTGCACATCTTATCCATCACACAAGACACCTGTTAATTCAGGTTTTCCTTTTTACACAAAACAACAACTACATTCACCTCCATGACAAAAAATGATGTCATGAATGCAAGAAAAACATTCTCCCGGCAAAATTTCACTATGAGGTAATTGTGTTGCTTGAAAGTAAAGGGGAACTGAAATGGATTTGAAGTGATCTGCCAGGAATGATGTTTGCAGTAAGGAGAAAGTTGTCACTAAAGCAGCATGCTTCACTTTGTCTAGCAACTAACTGCCTTTACTAAGGAAAGGTCAATTTGCTTCATAACTTTAATTAATCAAGTCTTTTTAAATTAAAGGGTATGTTAGTTACCTGTTTCCAGGAATTGGAGCAACCTGTTTAGGAGTGAAGGGATATGTTTTGAGTTTTGCAGTATACTGATGACTGACAACCCATTTTTTATGGGATTCAGCTAAAAGGCAATTATGACAGATAAACCAGAGCTGTACTGCAGTAACATAACTTAAAAAATGAAGTCATAGGGCATTATAGAAGTGGAGCTGCCTTAAAAAAAAATACTGTTTACAGAACCCAGTAAGAATTAAAACTATGGAACATAAACAACACAAGTTATTAATGGATCCTAAATAGATCAATTACAGACCACAGCAACAATAGCAGAACTCATGAATTAACTTCATTCTTCTCTCCCCCATCCACATTTGGGAGGGTTTATTTCACATTTTCTGTACCAAGTATCCACTACAGAAACATGAGCTGTGCATATTCAACACCATTTCGGTAGTGCAAGACTTACAGAGATCATGTACTTCTTCACCAACAGGATCTGGATAGATTCTCAGTTCAGTACTTACAGGGAGATAGCATCACCTTCCCTACTGACAAGAGGGGATGCCACTTATCAATGCTGTTCAGTGGTACCTTACAGTTTAAATCCTTACTGAGGCAGGTTTGCTTATTATCCTCCAAGACAGGATTAAAGTGCAAAGAGATTTCACACTCTGCAACATGATGCACATGGTCAGAGTAGACATGGAACTGCAATCCTCTTGCTTGCTGCTGGACAGACCGCTGGAAAAGTGTGGTCTAAAATATCATTGTCCTCTTGTGCTTTCCCAATATGGGCTTTAGCTCAGCAATTCAGGCCCAGTCCTGTCCAATGGTCTGGCACCATCAGGAAATACTTGTCCATAGCTTCACAAAACCTGGTCCTGTACAGTTCTGGAGAGACCACAGTGGGCATCTTACCTAACATGGAAGTCAAGAGCAATTAGAAACGGGCTGAAGATACTGCAGTACAGACATATGTCACATGAGATTACACCAGCAGACAGCATAAACTTAAAGGCAACAAGATAGAACCTTATAAAGTTCAACAACAAACAAGCATAAGGTTTTGCACCCATGAAAACATAATGCAGGAGTGCAGCACAGGCTGGGATCTCCCTGGAGAGCAGCTCTGTGGGAGGACCTGAGGATCCTGGTGGACAAGCAGCTCAGTGTGAGTGAACTGTGCTGCTGTGGCAAAGAAAGCCACAGGAAGGACACTGGGCTGTACCAACATGGAGAGCAGCAGCAGAGAGACAGAAGTCATTATCCCACTCAGTATCCCAGCACTGTCTTTCACCTGGAAGGTGCTACTTCCAGGCCATACCTGGGTACTGGACTCAGTTTTGGTCTCTGCTATATNAAAAAAAAAAAAAAAAAGATGACGACAGGCTGAAGAAGGGCCTGTCCTTCTCTTCCAGAGAAGGGCCACAGAGATGATCCAAGGACTGAGAAGCCTGCTACATGAGGAAATGCTGAGAGAACTAGACTTGTTGTTCAGCCTTGGAAAAAAGAGGCTGCGTAGAGGAGACTGTATTACCATGTTTCTGTCTTTCTAAGGTGGCTAAAAAGAAGATGGAGACTCATTTTACAAGGAGCCACACGGAAAAGATGAGGGGTAATGGATATATGTTATTCCTGGGCAGATTCCAGTTAGATACAAGAGTAACATTTTTCACAAGGGGAACCATCAGCCATTGGAATAGTCTCACCAGTCGAATGGTAGATTCCCCAGGAGAAGGGATTTAAGATTCAGCTGCACAGGGTGCTGAGCCATCTTGTCTAGACTGTGCTTTTGCCAAGAAAGGTTGGATCAGATAATCCTTGAGGTCCCTTCCAACCTGGTATTCTACTATTCCTTCCTCTGTTCTGGACAACTTAATCTGTCACAAGTTTGCATGACGGAGAAGTTGTGATTATCAGCAGTGTTATAGAAAGCTTCCACGTAACAGGGAAACATGATCAAAATCTTTGCTTTCAGTTTGAACTTACCTTGTCCACCCAAGATGCCAGTTGACTTTACCACCATTTCAAGCTTTTTGTCCCAGGTAAAAGTACGAATATAGTCTGTTACAATAAAAAAAATCCACATACAAATATGTTTTGTTTTAATCCAAGTAACACTATTTTAAAATGTATCTATTTTCCCCCGAAGAGAGCAGGAAAGCAGTAGTGCTTTATTGTCAGAGCTTCAGTGTTTTCCCTACCAGGTGCTTCATTTCCTGTAGTATTGATTATGTCTGGGTAGGGTGAATACAGTATCTCATAAGCCCACCAAGATCACAATCAACTCTGTATCTACAAGAACAGGCTGCCCAAGCATGTCTGTCTTCATCCATTTAGAGTGTCAGGAGCTCATTTACAAGGGTCACTTTGCTCACCCTCACCCCACCAGAAGCACAGAGGGTTGGACACCTCTCCATTCAATCCAGTATTTCTCATCACTGCAGCTACCCACAGGTTTGATAACAGAATCAAAGTGATTGCCACTTTATGATAGGGAGGACTAGAAACATCACCAGTGACCCTGACTGGAAGAGGGAGCAGCAAGAAGACAACTTCTGAATGGTTTCCAAGCTCCTTCCAGAGAAAGCACACTCAGTCAATACAAGTACATGAACATTTTGGTCTGCAAAGATAAAGCTCCAGTAAGATCATCTTTCACAGACCTTACTTGTTCCCTGTATCACATCAGGATCTAAAATAGGTAGAGATACTGACCTCAGATTCAAACACAATCCAAGCTAAGAGTTTTTAGTTCCAGTCCAAGACAAATTTAATTCGAGTACTTTTTAAGTGCTCAGGGTATCCTCTAGAGAACTCTCTGATAGCCTGACACAGCAGGCATGTTCTCTTTTCTCAGTAACATTTCCGTTCACCAAGTTACTTCAGATATTTGTGTTAAGCACTGAAGGAACTGGTAGCTTGTCATATCATATAAAATATACTCTTTAAGCAGATAAGACTTGACATAGGACAAAAAAAAAAAGCCATGCAAACAGGAGAAGCACATGGTGAGTGTAGTCCCATTCTGTTTACTCCAATATTCAAGAGTCTAGAAATCTAGAACATAATAACAACTTGCAACAAATAACAGCTTTCTTTGTAGCTAGGACTTTAATTTCCAACTAGAAATGTTATTGTAGCTTTCAAGCTTTATCAGACTAAGAGCAATCCAGACCTCCTGTCCTGAGACTTCATCTGGAAGCATTTCTGAGCTGTGTTTCAAGACCATTTCATTTCCCTAAGTCAATATAGGACACTGCAAAATTGCCTGATATTTAAGTGTTTTATACTACAGAAGTTTGTCTGTCTAAACTGCCTGTATGTCTCTACTTTCCAGTCACAAGTCAGAGGACGCAGCAAGGTAATTATTACTTTGCCACCTAAATGATTCTATGAGATCCCATGATGTTTAACATCTCTCTTCCAATCCCACCAATATATTTCTCCTTAGAGCCCCTCCACACAAGATTTAAAAGACTATGTAAACATGACTAAACTAAAGTTTACAGATTAAACACATAAAAGCAAACAAATAACTTCCCTGCTTCAACTGGAGTGTAGGTTAAACTACCTCTGAGGCCTCCTGCATATACTCATATGAGCCTATACAAGGCCTGGAGAGAAGACTTCCTGCCTCCACTGTGAATGCCTGTAAGAGGTGAGCCTGGTATCCCATCAGGGAGAAGACAAGATTTCCTGACACACATCTCTCTGGTGGTGGCACAGTTCTAATAGTACTATGAGCACCTAAACCAGAAGAAAACCATTTCATCACCTGAGAGCAAGAAAATACAAAAGACAACCTACCAATGATGCCAACGACCAGCTCGTTGTTGGTATCATCACGACCCACCAGCAGGGAGTAGTCGATGATGAGATGGCTGGAGAGGAACTGGGAATCACTGTGGATGGAGGCTTTCAGCACAGCTTTGCAATGGGAACGGATGTACAAAGGATTGTCCCGAACCATCTTCAGAAGGTTTTCATCCAGCAGGACTACATCACAAGTTTCCTTGCCTGTGTCTGTTTTGACATTTCTATTCCGGAGGGAGCCCTTCAGGTCAAACACCTGCAAATGGAGAACAGCACTACTTTGTTTCATTTTTCTGGGTTAAAGACTTCAGTACCTAACATTTGAGAAGGCAGCACAGCCATGCAACTCTTTCCTTCTCTTTAGGAGGAAGACAATAAACAAAAAATATTTTGTAGAGAATAGCATGTAAGCCTGGGTGAAAGCTCTGCCACCTCAATTCACAAGTTTTAAGCAAGTTATTTCACTAATATTTAGTCTAAATTAAGAGAAAAAGGGTGTCTCTACTTTTTATACTGTTTAGGTAAATTCAGTTTTCCAGCCAGTTTCTACAGAGTTAATTGCTGACAAAAGCAAAGCCACTGAAGAGGGAGGTGGGTGGTGCATGAAGCACCAGTTAACACTGGCAAGGCAAGAGACAGACCCTTCATGAGGCTGGAAATCATCTCTGGAGTTCTCCAGTCCAAAGTCCTGCTTCAAGCAGGCCCTAATAGAGAAGGTTGTTCAAGTTCTGCTCAGTCAAGATTTCATTAACTTCTGTGGAATAGAGTACACAGTCTGTTTGGGTTTCTGTTCTGTAGTGCCTGAGCCCTCCTCATGATTTAAACAGCAGACAAACAAAAAGAAAACCCATAATATCCTTTACTTCTATCTAGAATTCCCCTCCATCCACTTCCTCCCACAAACATTCCCTGTTTGAGGTCAGGCACTGAGGGATAAAGTGGAAAGAACTGGTTCTGTCTAGGTTTAGAAGTGATGTTTGTTTGAACTTCCTTTTCAGCTTCAAATCTCTACTTAAAGAGAATTTCCTCCTAGTTATTTTAAGATCGTCATTCTACTGCCAAAATACAAAAAGATTGTTTTCCTTGACTAAGAGCAAGGCTGAACTCAAAATCTTGTCACACACCTGAAGTGGTTCCAAGAAAGAACAGTGGGTTGAAAAAAATAATTAACTCCCCTCACTACAGAGTGACTCTCTGAATGAGGCTCTCATTCTAAACAAATAAGTAATTCCAGTCAGTTCCCCTGAAAGTTTGGTAAAAAGATTTTACGTTTTCCTAACCAGGTTATTAATGCCTTTTCTCAGACACCAGAGATACAGGGACAAACAAGACTTCTGCACAACAGCATCTGACCTATACATCCATACAATACAGGCATCAAGTTCCTGAGGATCACATAACAAGAGGCACAAACTGTCACCTTTGAGCAACACTAGATGTCGACAGCACGTGCAAAGCTAGAAGTTACCTAGATGGCTACGAATGACCCTGCTCTTTCTCCCAGTCACAACTGTACTGCAAGGGAACAGAACACTTCCCTCTTACCTGAGCCATTTTTCTGCCATAGAAAAGGTTTTCCATGACAAGCAGATCCAGCTTCTTTTCAGTGTTGTTTTGAGAGTTCTTGTAACCAATGCGATACACCCCAAGGATTTTAGCCAGTGCTGTGGGCTTCTAATGAAGACAAGAGATGGGTTAAGATCTTGTTGAGACAATCAGCAGCCCCAGACCAGAAGCACCACTGTTCTGTCTGACTGTGTATTACATCTTAGAAGTCCAAGCGTAACTTCCACTTTACATCTTAAAAACACATTATTAGTGTAACTCACACCCTCCAACATTTGCTTTTATTTAAATGAAAAAGGTTAATAGAAACTTCTACTAGTCTTTAAAATACAGAACACTATCTAAAATAAAAGGCACTTTTTTTTTAGTACCTTCTGCTGAACTGCATTAGTGATGTAAGTGAAGTAGTGTGGAGCAAAGTCAAGGAATGACTGGACTTCCAGACGAGGCATTTGCTTCAAGATGAATCTATCATCTGTTTTAACATCAGACAGAGGCAACAAGGTTACATACAATAAATGACGTACTACTTGCAATTTTTTTTAGGATGGTCACATAGCTGAAATAGTTTGAAAAATTAAAGCACTACAATTCTCTTAAATCCTTACCTTCAGAAGCTCATTTCTAGATTCTTTTTACTTCACGTATTCTGAATTTCAACCTCCTTAGATTTCTACTTTCCAGTAAATCCTGTACAACAGACTGCCTACACTAGATCTACCTCAGCTATATGGACTTACTATATAGATAACAGAAACTGCCTACAGACCATTTTGTTTGATATCTGTTATATGTAGAAGCTTAGAAACAGCCGCAGTTTAAAAAAAAAATTAGATTAAAGACTGTGTCTTTAACAACAAGTCAGCCTTGAATTATAATCAAGTTTTTGTTTTCTTAAGCCTGCCTGAGAGTACAACCCTTCTGTTCAACTGGCCCTCCTAGCGGCTACTGCTGAAAAATAGAGCTATATTTTGTTCTCCTGCATGTACAAAGAGACAAATAATTTGATATTAGGACCCCAGAACAATCCTTAATTTTTCCTTCTGAGTGGCCACTTCACAATCAGCAACCCTCTGGACAAAGATTATCAGCGATTAAATGACACACTAACCACCACCACACAGAAATAATACCTCTGATCACAAGAGAGGAAGAAGCTCATTTACCCTCAGTCACATAGAATGCAGCTCCAGATTTGCCACCTCGTGCCTGCCAGGGCATCGAGTGAGAGAGGGATCGGATGAAATCCTCTTCACTGCTCGCCAGGATCACTTCACGCATCCTGTGAAACTCCCCAGCATAATAAATCCGGCAGTAGAACTTGGCATTTGCATCTGAGAACTCTACAAAAAATGGTTTTCCTCAATAACTGCATGCAACATGCACTGACTACCTGAGACAACACAGATTTTACTCATGTCTAGAGGAGTATTGTGATAAACATCTCTCTCATCCTTATTGTAATTCAGAAGTTTCAACCAACAGGATTTAAGTGGAAAATTGACTGGAAAGTCAACTTCCTCCAGATTAGCTCACAGTATATGTCATGGGAAAGTTTTTGGACAAAAGACCAATTTAAAAAAAAAGTTTATAGTGCATTTTTGCAAAAGAGACTGATTGCAGTCAACTAAAATTGCATTGCTTTTTTCTTGAGTTGCTTTTCCTTCATGACAAATACCAAGAAAAAACAACTATTAACTTCAAGACTTCCACTACATGTGCATGAAGAAATGAGTTTGTCAGCTAAGACTAAGTTATGTACAACTACTCACGGAGTTCCACATGGGGATTCACCACCTGTTTCTTCTGTCCATCTCCTCCATCTGCATCATCTGAAGGCATAAAAGGCATTCAGTCAGGGCTGTTCAGTATTATTACTGAGAAAGCCACATTAGGTACTACTTGTAAACTCACATTACAAGAAAAATACTTCCTTTTTCCCCCCAAGAATACAGAGACAACTACACACAGAGGGAATTAGAAATACAGCTATAATTGTATAATATAACACACATGCTAGAAGGGCACTGCTGTTTATGGACACAAATCAAGTCTCTCTTCATTCACTTTCCATGAACTAAAACAATGAGAACTAAACAGCAAGTGAGAAAGAGACAGGGCTGCTTAACTAGAGTCGACTCAATCCAAAGGCATTCAAGACCAGACTACTCCAAGTCCCTGTAGTTTGGGTTTGAAAGATCCTGTTTCCCTTATCACAAAAAGGAGTAATGCATTTAGGGAAAAAACATATTTGATGTTCAAATGATTCATTTTCAATGCATGCTGGGTAACCTTGGACTGCTAAAAAAGTTCAAGCAGGAGTGCACTCAGGGCCTGGCACAGATGAATGATTTTTGGGAGAAGTAACAATCCAAGAGAGAAGATGAACTCTGCAGTCTTGTACCTTGAGTCTCTGCTCCTTGGTTTTCTGCTCCCTCTTTGCCCATTTGTCCAACCTGGTAGTAAGCACAGTCAGCACCACGTAAGGTCTCCTTCTTCTGGGAAGACAGGTCTGGGCTCTTCCCTCCCGTGCCACGGAAGAAAGACAAAACACCAGATGGTTTCTTTGCTACAATGAAAAGGAATAGAGAAGATGGTGTTGGCATTTCTACATACAGTTTAATAACAGCATAACTCCTATGAACATTCCCATTCATTGTTTTATCTTGAGGAATTATGCCATTCAACTGTAATTCATTTGCTATTCTTCAGGCATCTAAGATCCATGAGGGTGGATGATCTAGTGTTCTGAGTAGCATCCTAGAGTGCAGAGGCATTTGAAAACACAGACCAAGAAGGAGTGTCTTTAATAAAGTAAGAACTTCATGTCTCCATTTCAAAGTATTTAACTGGATCTTTTTAAAAAAGGCAATGCCAAAAGAAGGGCATCATATCCCACTGAATAGGCTAGATTCGATAACAACCCTAGGACTACTACATAATACCATCAAATTGGGGAATGACAGTTTAATCTCATAATAATCAGAGAAAAGCAAAGACTTCAAAAAACAAAAGAACCCACACACTCCCACCCCTCCCATGTGTTGCATTAAGTCGACACTAAGACTAGTCACAATTTCAACTCAGACTGCTGCTTTTTCTTCCCCACATGAACCAAAATCCAGGTGAAGTGAACTCAAGTCTGAGCTGAGATTAGCACCATGGATGATTTTGGCACAATGGTCTTACGCTGTTCTGGCTCTGCATTGCGAAGTGGACACACGTTAGCCTCAGGCAGGCGGACAGGGCTGCTGCTCTTGGGTTTGCTGTCTGACATGCTGAAAGGAGAAAGAACAGAGAAGTCACAAACCAACAAATACTGCCACCCAAGATACCACTGCTTTATGCCTGGACATTTATTTCCGCCCCCTGCCTAAACACTAAGGGAATAAAACACCATTTAAAGGTGTAACAGTGTTGGACTCTCCAAAGTTGTCCTCCTCCGTCTTCCTAAAAATCCTCTCAGGGTCCATAGCAAGAGTTCCATCCATGACCACAGCAAAGGTAAGCAGGCCCAGTATTCCTACCATGTACACAGCCCTGAGATTAGGTGATAGAGCCAGCACAGTCACAACCAGAAGTGGAAACTCACATACTGAAGTATGTGTTCGTTACATGGAATGAGTCAAATTCCATCAGAAAGCAGAGATACTAACAGGGGCATATTTTGAGGGTTCTTCCCCATCCTGGTTTTGGCTTACTCACTACCATCACTATATCTTCACTATAGGTACTGTAGTTCCTGCATATAACCTGTTTGGCTGTAGTCCTTCTTCAGAACTGTTCTTCAGAGATGCTTTGGACAACTCATCCAGGGCATTTCTGTACTCCTTGCAACTGAAAGAGGAAAGGGAAAGGAACCAAAATAAGCGATCTCTTGGAAACTCTGCAGTACCAGCCCAAAGATTCAGTTCAGAGTCAACCACAGGAAACAAAACACCACAGTAAAAAAGCCCCTGTGGTTTTTTTCTTATTATTAGAACTTTGTTTTCTTAGAACAGAAGCTGCCCTATACAATACTGCAGGAAAATATCCCCTTATTTTCTCCCCTCCTACAATTTAAGAATGCACTTCTTCAAAAATCTGCTGCCTTGTGACATGCAAACCCAAAGGTTTACTGAAGCAGCTGGTGAGAAGAGCTGAGCAGTAGAAAGAGCTGCTATGACCAAAGGTGGGTGAGAAACAGACTCACCATCAACACTAACAGCTGTTCCCCAACTCAGTTGCACTTCCTCCAGCTGGAGAGGCTGAGAAAACCTTAGTTGCACTTCTTTTTCTTGTAATATCTCATTAAAAGAAACACTACTCAACTAAGTCATTTTTGCATACTAGAGTTCCACTAAAAAAGTCCTAAATCCAGTTGCGCTTTCATTATCTCAGCAGTAAAAGAAAAGAACCCCACCTCCAGCAAAACTAACATGGCTTAATGTAGAAAGTCTGCTATGCTTGCTCCCTATCATCAAAATTTAAATATTTCTCAAACACAAATGCCACAAAAGTACAAAGTATGTCAGATGAAAAGCCAAATCACACCAGTACCTGAGAGCAAAGGCTATGATGGAGCTTGGTTCTTTCTCACAGACTGCAATAGGTACACGTTCATGCTCATACATTAAGTAGTGCTTATCTGGGTCACTAAATGAAAACAACAGATAGATCATAAAAATTTGTGGAAAGAAAAGAAGTTTTGGTCAAAACTCAGATCTCATCACTGCACTCCCAAGCACAAGCAGCAAGTCTCAGCATGGAACCAAAGCCCCTCAGATTAGCTTCTTCCAACAGACATACTCATAACTACATAGTTAATTCTAAATGATAGAGTGTTAGGACAATCAGCATTTCAAGCAAGCTGCTTGGATCAGAAGACAAGCTTTAGATTAGAATAAGAGTCTGTTTAGCAGCCACTGTTTCTAAAGGCACAAAAACCTGCCTGAGTTTGGTTTGACTATCCAGCAGCATAGTCTGTAGAGTGAACTTAGGGGACAAACCAGGACTCTTTTCTAAACAGGCAGTTTATCACATAAAATTCCCCAAAGCCTCCTGGATTCTTCTATGATTTTCTTTCACTTATCTGTAGGGTCCAGTCATTTAGCTTTTACCTCATCAGCCCAAGGCCTCTGCTCCTACACTGGGGGTGGGATTCACAAGTTAAACTCGGGCTGCCAAACGTTAGGCTCATGTCAAACGAGAAACACTACAAAGCACGCAGACCAAGTAGCTGAAAGGCTTTCCAGCCTGCCCTTCTTCACATGAGAGGGAGACTTGAGGGCACATGCAGTAGCCATTGAACCTGACCTACACCCAGACAATGCCAATTTGAGTCGAACCCTTGGAAGAGGTCTGGAAGCAAAAACAATATGCAGGCATGTAGCTTTAGTTAAGTCTTTGCTAAGGAAGGGCATTCCAACTCCCTCCCTACAGCAATGAAGTTAGAAGGCACCTTTCTCCCCTCTTCCCCCACCCTTTCATCTCCCACAGGAGTTCTGAGGAGGCATGCCTACTAGGAGGAGAAACTGATATTGGCTTTACACAAGGGCAGATGGCTCATAAGAAAGGTAACACACAATTACCTAGAATGGACACAGAAAACTTCCTACATTGAGAAAGTTCTCTATCTTATTCAGAGGCAAACTCAAGTAGTGACTTAAATTATACACTGAGCAAAGGAAGCATGCATGGCTCTGCCTGCAATCTGACAAGGTTCCTAATTCTGTACATTATATATGTTATGCAGTACTTACAAGGGAAAGGGAATGGGGTTATAATTGTTTCCAGGCAAAAAGTTAGCCAAAATAGCTTTCATAGTAGACTTCTCTTTCACTTGGCTGTCTGTAGATCCCAGTGAGTGTCCATCAAACACATCTGCAACAGACATGTTAGGTCTGCATCAGAGTTTAATCAAAGTTTAAGCTGCAAATTCAGAAGGATGACTACAGACCACAGAGTTACCAGTTATTTGTCATTTCCTAAATGGATCTTGTGCACTTGGCACAGAAAAGCAAGAGAGAGAATGCAAGATCATAACTGAACTATACCTTCTGAGCTGCTTGTTGTGTCCTGCTCAGAGAGAGTGCTGGCACCAGTCATATGCTCTGATGCAACCTCTGGAGAGGTGGGCAGCTGTAGATGGGTGGAGCCTGTGGAGCTCTGACTTGATAAAGTCGTCAGGAAACGATCCTCTGAGAGTACAAAGACAGTTAAGGACAGAAGAAATAATTTCACATGGCTGTCAGAAGTGATACTATTTGCTCCCGGCCCAAGCTGTAACACCAGCATCTACTTTCAGAAAGTTTTCACTTAGAAAGCAGCTAAGGCCACACAGACCAAAGAACTGGGCAAGCTCATCAGTGCAGCACATAACCTGCAAAAAACACGTATTCTTACAACTACTACCTTCAGCTCCCACACGCTCTCAGTATGCCTCACAGGTAAGAGACCTCAGCACCCATAACCAGATCACAGAAGAGGCAAAAGGCATTTCCCAAATTCCATGTAGTTATTCAGTTATTTAGAAAGCTTCTGAAAGTTTTTAAACTAAGGTTCAAAGGCAAACCCTTGCTGGCTCATTTACTAATCCCTAGTAATTCGGCTTCATATTAGAAGCAGATGGTCAACTTCTATCTAACTTACCATTAGAAAAAACAAATGTGACATGATGGGGATTTGGCATTTCTCTGATTTATCAAATTTGACAAAAGCTCCCATATTATGTCAGGAAAAGGGCTACAACATGGTTTTATCGGCATCTTAGGAAAAATAAGTCACAGACCTTTCTCTCCATTTTGCAGCGCTGGAGAAGCATTGCGTGGAGAAGCATCCATGCTACTGATCTAGGCAGAATAAGAAAACACCAGTGTTGATGCCAAGCTCTTTACAGCTGTATTCCCTCCCGTGTGGAACACTTACAAAAACAGATACACTACAACAGAGCACTCCCACCCACTTCTCAGCCTCTGCATGTCACTGTATCTGTTACCATAGGAAAAAGACAAGGCAACAGCAACTTCAAGTTCAAAATGCTTATGATGGATGTTGTCAGTGTATGCTGCTTTAAACACTACACTCTCTCTCTCTAAGAGCCTACTTCCTGCTAGATCAAGATAAGGCTTGCTTCAGCATCTAACAAATGTGTGTTAAGTGGAAGGGCACCTGTGCATGCAGCAGAGCAAATTCAGGGTCTCTAGGAGTTTTTAGTGCATCTTGCTACCATAGAACTATTGGGAGTTCAGCTTCTCAGTATGATGCTTATATTGTACTACCTTGCAGCCCAGACACTTCCTCAGTGTCTCAGCTCCCAAAGGCTAGAAGTTCAGCATGCTGACATGTATATCCTTGCACAGAGCTCTTGAGGCAGCAGTCCAAAATCATTTATCCATCCCTTCAGTCAGTTCTCACAGAATACATCATAAAACATCACATCCTGAAAAGCCATTACCAGTCCTTCCCGTGTCATTTGCACTACCTCTCAATATTATTTGTCTTTTCTTTTTCACAAGAGATGCACCTGATGGGCAACAACCTAGCATTGAAGGAGATGGTCCAGCTCCTGTATGGGCACACACTTTACAATGATTGCAGCTCTCTGCTGGCAGTATTCACATCAACACTACACAAACATCACAGAAAATCATCAAGTCCTATTCATACTTAGTATTTCTCTCTACAATATGGCTCTTAGTTCACATCCTTTAGTAAAAGATATACATACTAACACACAATTTAAGCTTTTACAGTTGAAAACTACAGGATGCAGTAAAACCACTTTACTAATTATGAAAGAGAACTCAAGCCATGCTTAAGACTATTGTCCTGCCCCAGGGAAAAAAGAAATGCTAGAGAGGTTTATAGCCTGTTAGCCATACCTTGCTTTCTTCACCTTGCCTCAGTCTCCCAGGGCTGGGTGGTACTGATGGACGTTTTCTCCCTTTCTCTTGTTGGAAGAGATCCTGCAATCTTAAACAAAAAGTTATCATAAAACAAACAAACACAACCCACACAAAACCACCACCACTACAGAAAAATTAATCAAAAGGTAGGTTACTGGTGCTCTCTCTGAATGACACAAGTTATTAAGTTTCTCTACACCAAACTCAGATTGCTGCTAACACATGCCAAAGATGTATGAAATGGCCAAAGACAGCACATTTTCTTCACCTCTGAGATTATTTCACCCAATCAACTGGTCCCATGCTCCCCTCTTCCCATCTCTTCCACATTTACTCAAATGAAAATTTCTCCTCCAGATGTGAGTTGTGCTCTACCACACAATGCTTTTATCATATGACCTCAAATAATTTTCTGTTCTAATCAATCAGGTGTGTGTTCTTAACCAGCAGAGCACATTCAGCACAAGCTCTGTAGAGCAACTGCTCTACAGTGAGAGAAAGTACAGCTGAATCTCTTCCTTCCCAGAACCCAACACAGTATCAGTGTCGCTCATGATTCCAGCACATGTCCTCTTACCTATTATTCCAGGCTTGTAGCATCTCACAGAGTCCTTGCTTTTTAGCTATCAGAGACTCAAAAACAGATTGCAGCTGTTGAGGTGTGTCCAGTGATGATGAAAGCAGCCTTGCTTGGATTTTCTCAGTCCAATTTCGAAACTCTCCTTCTTCCATCTGCCAAAAGGAAAAGTGTCAGTGTAATCTTACCAGATGACAAGACCTGAGTAGCTCCTCCACACACTTAGCCTATTGACCACTGATGTAAAAATAGTCTATTACCTCCTTTTGGGCAAAGAGATCTTCCATCTTCTCTTCCCTTGTCTTGCTGAAAGTATCCGTTTTCAGAGAAGCAAGGCGATCATCCACAGCAAGATACACTTGTGACACCCTGTCAACAGTGATGCAAAGAGTTAAGCTGTGACTACCTGGAGCTTCTGCAACAATCTTTAATAAAAGTCTGAATGTGTTTAAGATTGGCATTTAAGAATACAAAAGACAATATATGACAGCCTTCCTCCACAGTAAGCTATCCAACTGTACTCACAAAATTGGGAAAACTTCATTAGTAATAGCAGAAACCCAGAAGCTACACACAATGACATTTGTCTCCACAATTTATTCTTAGCAGTGCAAGTTGTCAGAGAGCAACACAAATGTCTCAAACACATTACTAACACAGAGGAACTGTTGTGTGATCTGTGATTAGGAAGAATCTGTGTCTGCAAGCTACATCTACTTTTTCTGAGCAGCTCTATTTCAGCTCTAAACAAAGCTCCACAGGTTTTGAAGTCAGACGGTCACAGACATTCAGCAACACAGGAATGCTGTGACCAGGCAGAACAGCAGTCTGGCTGGATTTAACAGAGTTTTCCTCAGGCTTGTCTTCCACCTTTTGGTTCCTACATTTAGAAACTGTCTAGGCTCATGGTAGCTCACATTAGACTACAAGGAGATACAGTCTGCCTGCTGTTACCACATTCAATAGATAACAAAGGCAAAGACTTTTTTTTACACACCAGAGCGTTCCATTGCCACATGATCAACATGATCATAACAACAGTTCTGTTTGGACGAGAGATTTGAGCAAGGTCTTTGCAGCTTTTTGGGGCTGAAGAATTGAAATTCAGTCAGATGTTCTATAAAGGAATATTAGGGTAAGAGTACAAAGTATAACCTGCAGTTTTCAGGATCAGCCTTCTAGGACCAATCTTTTCCATTTCCTTTTTAGCATTAGAGGGAAGAATTAAAAATACTTTAACTGTGAATGTCATAAGGCAACATTTCAGACATCTGCTGATGGTCAACCTTCCAGTAGCTTGGCAGCATTATTCAGAAACATGCTATATGACTCAGACATCAGTGCAACGTTCAGGGATAGAGAAAAAAAGAATCTTCGTTTCTACTGGCAATGTTTAACCTGACTTGCCACCAGACAAAGAGTTGAGACATTAGTACAGACAGAGCAAGCAAAGGTAACAAAGACTTCAATACCACTGTCCCTTGGAAGTATATAAGCATCCATGTTTTAAACTATTACTTTTTTATCAAATAATGAATATTTAGCCAAATCTCATCATACTAGCAAAAATAATTATGTGATCTGCTAATAAAAGTACAAAATACAAATAAGATTAGGACGACATTAAAAACAAATCTTACTTTTGTGAGAAATCCTTGAGATCCTGCAAAATAGTAACTTTTAATGGAGCCTGTCGTTTGATGTATATCTTGGGCAGTGGGACACACACTTCCAGCAGCCGGATTGGAGAGTAGCTGAGAAGGCAATACAACAGCTTGTAAACAAGACCCACACCACGCAGCACTAGTTCTACACCATACTGAAGTTGAGGCCCTTATATGAAAAAGGGCACCGTCGATGTGTCTAGGGCTTTAGCTACTTTTAGTAGCAGTAACACTGTTCACATATCTCCCAAGCAAGAAGTAAAACCACAATCATATTGCAAAACCAAAATTTTGAAGGCATTTGGAATTAGATAGGGAAAAGCATTTCCCTTGTCTATCATGAAGAGGAACCATCCACTCTTGGAACACTGCCCACCACAGCTAGGACAGTGGAGACACCCGAAAAGCCCTCTGCAAGCCAGCACACAAACCTGCACTTGTGGTTATGGTACAGTTATGCTATCCCATGCTGTACTCACAGTGAAGGACAGAACAGATGAATCCTTACTAGAGCCATATGTGTCATACAGTACCAGAGAGAAGGAACTTTTTAGCAGTGGAACTCACCTGAAAGATGCCACCATCTGATTATATGAAAAATACTGGTGATAATCATGGTGAATGGAATGCCCACAAGGCTCTGCATTGGCCCTTCGAGTGTACTGGTACCCATAGAATCTCAGCTCAAGGTATTTTGCAAAAGACATAGACCAGGAGTCATTGGAAAGGGGAACAACTGGTGTCACCTGAAAAATTGAAAGGTAAGTGTCTAAATTTCATCCCTCAAACAAGATTAAGGACAGGATAATCCAGGCAGCAATCTAGTATTTCTAGTACCAGAAGCACCCACGACCCTGAAACATACTTAACAACAAAGAGAGCATTTATGCATAGCTAAGGCCAACATACAGTTAAAATAAATCTGATAAACAACAACTGCTAGCTGATGATGAAAGGCACCAAGCTGGGGGAGTCCAAACATACCCTTGACGGAAGCTTATTTCTGGGATGCTACTTCTCTGTATAGAGTCAACTTCCAGCAACCCAGCCAGCAGCAGTGGCCACATCACACACTTCTTCCCTGGTGATTCTCCAGCTACAATTGCATTGGTAATGCTTTGCAGTGCATTTCAACTTCAGAAGTGCTTGTAAGCTTAGAGCAGACACCACTTTACACACACTTAACCTCAAACACGTAAGTGTTTACATGCGCACACAAAAATAAAAGGTTACAGAGCAGCTGTATACACAGCAGCACAGGGCTTGCTGTCAGCAACTCCGTCAACCTCCTCCAGGTATCTGTAAATCCACGTTTAAGGCAACGTAAGTAGGTGACCTGAGTCATCCATATGGGTAATTCAGATGTTTTGCATTTCAGGTACTGCATGAACCTTTTTTCATTAAGTTGTATCCTTGTCTCTTTGAATGCTCTTCATGTTTAGCCAGACATGAGTATCCAGTTAGCAATGTTTTCTTAGCCAAATTACAGAACAAGTTTCAGATAATACACAATCTTACTATCTTGTGGGCTTTTAAAAGCAATTTAATATTTCTCTAATGAAGGTGTTACTTTCTAATGACTACTAAAGGAACTCCAGACACCACACTGACGCAATGCAGGCTGTTCAGTCCACAGCAGATCAAAGAACAGCAAGTGGCTTTAGCCAATTACTCTGCCAGTAGGTCTTGGTGTCTGCCCTTTCCCATATGCTCATCAAGAGTCACTGCAAGAAAGGGGCCATACTCTTCACCTCTAAGTGGGCAACTCCATTTTTAAGACTTAAATCTATCCTCTCAGAGTCAGTTTTGACTTTCTAACAGGACTGCCTCACACAAGATTTTTCATCCTCAATGGCCTCAGTTCTTAAAGAGGAATTTGTAGGTAACATGAGAACATATGTATCAGTAGCAGGTTTTCTGCCAGTTTAGTCATAGCTCCAGGGATGACCACTTTCTCAAAAATACTGCCTTTCCATACAAGGCCAGTCACAACAAGAATACTAACTTGGAATAGCAATGATTCTGAAATCCACATTCGTACCTGTTTGCACAGTCTGCACCAGGAGTAAGTAAGGATGGTGTGCTGGTACCCAGGGACGGGGGAGTCCAGCTCCTTTAACACAATCTGCACACAGCCTTGCCCATGAACAAAGCGACGAATGTGGTGCACCATTGGTGTTTCACAGAACATGTTGGGGCATTGGTAGGAAGGCCTTACAGAGAGAAATAGAAACATTTATGAATGATCACACACCAGGCACTGCTGAAGAACTGCTTCAACAGATCTAATATGGCTTTTAATATCATGGTACTATTTATCCTCACTGTGAAAGAGTTTTCTGAGGCTGCAGTGAAGGCTGTTTCTGCAAAGCAAATTTAGAAGTAGCACGAAGTGAAGTTCCATTGACAGCAACGGCTGTATAGGTTCCAAAGGCAGAGACTGGTTGCTATCACCTTTTCACAATGAATCACTTTCTACCAACATATTCTGTATAAGGATCAAAGCACCTGTGGAAGTTCTTGGCACCAAATCAAAAGACTGCTTTGCAGTGTACCCAAGCAAATGCTACCAAGGACAAAGAGCCTTCAGAATGGAAATGTTTCAGCTCCTGAAGGAACACAGTGCCATAGAACATCTTCGAACAATAAAATCCATGTCCTTTCTTTGGATGGTTTTTTTTTTAAGTCATGGAAGAAAGACCAATACCAGAAAAATAAAAGCTGAATTGTTCAGGTACCAAAGTCAGGTAAGATATTCTTCAAAACCAGAAAGAGCCGGAAGAAGCTCAGATTCTCCTTGCTCATGTGAAAAAATAATTTTAATTACTGAAACTATGGAGATTGAGAAGCATCCACTTTAGCATACACTACCTAATGAGCAGAGAGAAGCAAGAAATTAGAAGTGGGCAGCTAAGCTCCTTCTCACTGATCACCACAAGGAGAAATACTTGCTCCTCCAGAAGGCTACACATCAAGAGCCTTCTGCTACTGCAAGTGGCCAATGGAGAGAACAGACCAAGCTTGTCTTTTGAGTATGTTACCCATCCAGCTTCACAGCCTGCTGTGACTCTGCACGGGGTTGTGACAGCACCAATCATTACAAAAACATAACTTACACTTCTGTGAGATGAAATAAATGACATAGTACAGATAAAAGTGTTCCAGACTGTTTACATTGGCCACCTAGCACATATGACAAAGCCTTACTCTGAGACATTAAATGAGTAATGTTACCCAACACTTGTATGAACTTTCAGAGGGGAACCTCAGAAAACTGTGACCAGTACAGTTGCTTGTCTTGAAAAATAAACAGTTCAGACTCTTAACTTGGCCCTTAAACCCTAATTGCTACAAAACACACTTGTCTTTATGAACCTATAAACCTTGTTTCATAATCTGTTTCACTTCCTCATGAAGGGAAGTAAGAAGGACAGGGCCAAAACAGGAAAGCAATGGACCTATTTGCTTGTAACAAGTAAGCATGAGTGAATCAGAATAAATTCATCATTACCTGAAACAGTAGCGCTCCAGAAAAATCCCTAGAGTTAAGTCATTTTTCCCATAGAACTCCATGGTCACAATCCTAAAGCAGAGAAAGAAAAGCTTTAGAGACTGGATGCCATCACCATTAGCTGTGCAATGGCCTTTAGGTGCACAGATCTACACTCACTGCTGGTTTGTTTACAGCCCTGTATAACTTCAAAGATTTTTTTTTTTTCCACTTGACTATCCTTCCTAGATCCCTGCTGTCAGGTTTGCTAATAATGAGATCAAAGTCCTACTAGAACAACTTTAAACTTGACATTTAGAAGTCCAATACAATTCAACTGCACTTCTGAAGATTATTTAAAAAATATCTAGGCACAGAAGTCTAAAGACCTTTAAGCTTCAAGCAGTAATGTTTAAATAGCTACAAAAAGGGTACATCCAGAACACAAAAAAAGCCTCAAGTAATCCTTATTCTTAGTTTAGTTTCCCTAGAACCTCAAGTGACCAAGCCATTTAAATCGTGTATTGGTTTAAGTGTCATAATTCAGATATCCCTAACATCACTAATTTACATCCTCTCATTGTTGCTGCTTAGTGAGCATATCACCATCTTCTTTGGTTGATTTCTAAGCTTTTACAGGAACTTTAGACCTTTCCCTGTAAGAAGGTCATCTCTTTATTTTCCCCTAAGTTAAATGATTCAGATCAGCTAAGCTAATGATTAAACACCAAGACCAGTCCTGTTTAGTAGAGATAAAAGTGTGTCATAAGTTGCACACAATCAGCAAATTATAGCCCCCTAAGCTGGAAATAAAGCTCTTAATACTGATGACTATAGTATGAGAAAGATAGCAATATATTCCAATGCCACTGTTGGATAATACAATCTACAAGTATTCCAAGATTGTCACAAGGCTCATTTTTAGGCTTGGACACCGTTCAGTGCTCATTTACACTAACTCTTCTCCACTGCACGCAGTGGTCCCCTCACAGAGACCTTTACTCTGCAGTGAAACACTAACTAAAGCATTTGGTTGCAGGCTGGGCATTCTCATTCATGCCTTGGGTATGGCAGTGGTTGTGCAATACTGCTGTAGATTCACCTGACCACGAAAGACAAAAGTCTTCTGGCAAAAGTTCCTGTTACAGGATGGGCACAACCTGCCAAGGAGTCCTCAAAGAAAAACTGCTATGAGGCAGGCATTGACTCTGACTTTGGGAAAAAAAGAATAGCAACTATCCAAGCTGTAGAGGAGTAGTTTTATACCAGGGGCTAACACAGGCACTTGGAGCATTGCTGGACTGAGCGGAAGAGCTGCTGAAGAGAACACAGAGCCGCTGATGGTTTACTGGACTCAGGCAATCCACCTAGTAGAGAGAAAACAACTCATTCACTGGTTACAGACACCTCTGCTCACACACAACTTCTGCTGACAAAATTGTATTCCAGTGATTTTATCCAAAGACAAATCTCTGCTTTTTCCATTTGCACAGATTAACTCGGCATTATCTCCCAGCCTCAAGTAAACTTGTGCTATGTATAATTGCTAATTGCCATTTTTAGAACAACATAATTCATATGCATAATGAAACCAATGAACATGCATGTGTTTCTGTGGAAATGAAGCCAAGAGGAACAGAAAACAACAAAAGCCCCATGACAAATATCCAGAGTCTCTAAATTACTGTATGATGTAGGACATCTTGGATTCAAAACTCAGCCAATATATTATACTCCAGTTACTTACTCAGGCTACAGAAAGATGGGAAGAGATGTACCATGCTGCTCTTGAAATGGAGCTGTTTTCCCTTCCACACCCTACAAAACTATGATGATACCAAATACTTTTCTTTGATTACTGAATAAATTTAAAACAGCATCAACCAGTATGATACAGAGCAAGGGCTATGCTTACAGTTTGTAAGATTATAGCCTGTGAAGCTACAGAGATCTACATTTAAGTACCAATTAAAAAGTGACTTCTGCTCATGAACACAAGGGCTGATTGGCACAGGGACCAAAATGTTTTGACTGCTTCAACAGATCAATTCTGCTACTCTTGTGCACAGACTTTGTTCCTGAACAGCTCACAATTCAATAAAGTCCCAAGATCCTTTTCCTCAGATACAAGTTTGTTACTTTCACAGCAGTTTATCAAAACCCTAAATATTTTTATTACAAACACTTATTCCCTTGCTTTGAAATTTGAAAGATTTCTTCCCCTCCATTATGTGCTTCTCACTTTTCTTCAGACCACCCAAACTTTCACAATCCATCATGTCTTTTAATGTAATTGTAGCTTACTGCTGTTTCCAAGACATTAAGCCCTCTGAAAATGAAAGTACATTTCTACAAATAACCAAACACAAGGAGCAAGAAAGCTCAGTTTAAGAAACTTCTTACAGTTTGCTTCCTCTACATGGACTCATTTTCAGAAACCAGTTAGGTACAGCCCAGTCAAACAGGCAAAACTGATTCTGGGCTGATTTTGTGCATTTCTCAGAGAAATTTTGCAGTCTCTTGTTCTGAATGATTGCAGAGTACCACAATCTAAAATGCAGCTATGACCCAGTCAAAAAATAAACCAAACAAAACCAAAAAAAACCATAATCAAACAGAAAGAAACAGACAAAAAAAATCCCCTCTGATTTAATATGAGACCCTACACCTTCTGTATACCATGATAAAGTGATGTAACTTGAGTTTTGAACAGCACAGCTCAATCTTACCTTATGAGACCATGAGGATTCACTCTGAACCAGTCCCTTCTCCTCCTCTTCAGTTCTGCTCACAGTTTTTCCAGTAGGGGCACTAGACACATCCTTATTTTGGGCAAAAGGATCTGTGCTTTTCTGTAGTATCCTCCCTCCTCTGGCCCGATAGTCAGCCAGCATTCTGGCTAAGCTCTGGCTATCACGTAGATGTTCTGCTATTCTAGTATTAACCAATTCATGAGAAGGTAAGATTTGGATAGCCTTGGCTTGGACACTCACATTCCTCCCTTGTAGTCCAGAGAAATCCCGCAATAATTGCTTCTTCCTTCTGCTCTCCAACTCCTTGTATTCCTTATTGAGGAGAGGAGACCAATAAACTTGCTCAGGAAAGTATTCCCGGGCAGGGCATCTCATGCCTTTTTCAGTCAAAAGAAATGGTTCACGGAACATCAGCACTGGAGAAATGCAGAGAATGACATCTTTCAACTCCTGCTTAAATGCTACAGAGTAAGTTTTCAGACGATCCTCAGATGAAGTTACCTCTTCTGCGACATATAAACCAGTATCATCCTGGAGAGGGTCTCTGAAGACTCTCATCTGACCCTTGGATTCCTGTAAATCATCTGCCTGTTGAAGTGGCTCTAGTGCCTGGCTATCCAGAGTGGCCAAGTGCTGGTCCATGCCATGGAGGGGCAGTGGGGATGTTTCAGGTATTGCATGAGGTACAGAGCTGAACACTGCAAATGGTGACTCCACTTTGTGATGCTCTTGCTGCTTAGAGGGCACCGTTTCCAGCTGTCTGTTCTCTTGGTCACCTCTGTCAAATACACCTCTTGGTTCAGGCAAACTGACCTCATCAGAGGACACTGATTCAGTGCTCACAGGCAGCTTTTCAGAGGATACTTCAATGTCTTTGACTGCTGTGTTGAAGTCCTCACCATTGAAGAGGTTCTGTTGTTCATTTTCATCTCCTGACTCCTCAATAAGGGAGTGAAAGGAAGTGTTTTTGGTGAGGGTAGGGGGCATGGCAAACTCATCCATAAGAAATGAGATTTCCAGTTGGGAATGATAAGCCACACAGAGCATGAAGATCAGGATCTCCTTCACACGAGCCAACTCGTACTCTGCAGCACCACACAACTTGATAGTGCAACCCAGGTGCTGGGGACACCCTTCAAAGAACATCAGGGGTTTTGTCTGACCTAGAAGTAAAACATGGGAGTTAGGATGACAACTACAGTTAATCTGCTTTTAGATACCTCACAAACCCAAGAGACTGTAAAGGAGACTAAGAGGAGGTAACATTGGTAGCTGGAGAAAATCCCATCACGGTACTGAAATAACTTTTTTTAACAAGAAAAAAAAAAGCATTGGCTGTAAGTCTTCTCATATTTTACAAAACAAGTTATCAGAAAGTCAAAGTGAAGATCATACGGAACTCCCTCACCTAAACAAAGTATTCTAAGATCACTGTAGACTTTGCACAGTGGGCAAAATAATCACTTCCCTCCCAAGCACGTTTGCTCATCCTTAATTGGTCAAAAGCCAATTACATTATGAGGGCAATTTAAAGGCTGGAAGGGGTAATGAGGAAGTGGAAAGGGAAATGTTCAAGGACAGATTTGATGGAACTTGCAGCAACTTGGTCTAGTGAAAGGTCTAGTTGCTGCCATGGCAGAGAAGTTAGAACTAAATGATTTTTAAGGCCGTTTCCAACCCAAACCTTTCCATGATTCCGTGAAGAGGTGCCAAGACCACATCTCCACAAAGATCTGCATCCACAGCATTTATGTGTACCAGCACCACTGGTAACCTGTCCAGCAGCATTTCTTTCTTCCTTTGTAGACTCCCACTGCCTAGGGGAGTTACAGAGAAAAAGGAACCTTTCCTAAAGGTGCACTGTGACTGGACATGGAGAAGTGTGCACACCTTGCAACACAGCAAATTTTGATTGGATTTGTTAAGGTAGGACCAGATAATCTTCTGAAGTCCCTTCCAACGCAGGCTGTTCTATGATTCTCTTATTCCAATGCAGAAAAATTCTTTACAATGAGGATGATGCCCAGACAGGTTAGGAAATTTCCACTCTGCAATATTTTCAAGAGTTGGCTGACAAAACCCTAAGAAATCTGATGCAGCATTGAAATTAATCCTTCCTGTTTTGAACAGGAAGTTGGACTAGACAAACTACAGTATGTAGGAAGACAAAAAACAGTTTGGAATTAAAAAAAAAAAAAAAAATCAGTCTAATTAAATCTATAACTTTTCTTAGTAGATCATGCTTTTCTCTACACAGACAGCTCACCGTGGTTCCAAGAAGTAACAGAAATAAAATGAGTAGGATGATATACGATCACAAAAGGAAGACAACAGTTCAGATCTATTTAAAAAGAAGCAAAGCATTCATCCTTTCACATACACAGGCTAAGGCACATCAAGCTTTACTCACCATTGGGTGACTGAAAAACTTGCATATAGAATTTATGACAGGTCCCCAACTGTGGTTTGGTCAACAGTTGATCCATTGACATCACTAAGTCTCCCTGGGTCATTCGACTTACCCGGTCTAACACTTGCTGTAAAAATGGAAAGAACAGTAACAATCTACAATGCAAAGAGAACACTGGCATAGTTATCTTGCTCTTAACAAATTAAAAAACACCAGTGTCATCTACAAAACCTCTCACTGAGATGCAAACTCTCAGTTAAACCCAGTCCCACAAACCCACATCCACAATATACAAGAAACTTAGAAACAGAGTTGGGTAAATATTTTTGGTGAGGTTGTACCCTGCCTAGAACCTCTCACTTGAGTAGATCCAGATCCCTCCAGGAGGTGCAGTGAAGTCAGCATAACGCTGGCTCTGTCAGGAGCTTAGCAAGCTCCCACAGCCACTCTGTGTTTGACTGTCTGCTCCCTGCCTCACAAGGACAGAGGCTCTCTGGCAATAGCTGAGAACCCACACATGATTTACTACAAATGGATATCGAAGTCAACTAGAACTAAACCAGGGTACAAGGACCCATCAATAAAGGACACAGCACAGTAGCTATGAAGAGCTGAGGAAAAAGTAACTCTCCAAATTTGCCTGTTTTAACCTCTTGGAAGAGAACATTTGATTAGAGAAGAAAATAAGGCAACTTCTGGCTTTCCCTAGGGAGCTTGCTACAAGGAGTCATTAGAAATCTACCACAAGGCCGAGTCTAACTGTGATCAGAAATGCTCACCGGCTTGACATTGATGACCAGAGTGATACCATGCTCTAAGAGCATGTCCTGCGCAATTCTGGACACAGTCTTCTCAACAAGGATCAAATTGGGCTGGACATCAACTATCCGCTGCACATAGTTCTTCAAGAACTCCCTTTCCTGCAGATAGGAACAAAATACAGCAGAGAACTACTGCAAACCCATCTGGAACATAAACCCACTTTAATGCTTAGTATTACTTTTCACTTCATTTACATACTGTCCTTTCCTATAAAACAGGGAAAACAGCTATCCAGACAACACCATCAGTAGTCTGTTGTGAACATTTTCCCACCCCCACAGCACAACACTAGTTTATCAGGAATACTTTATAAGCATTTCATAAAGAAAAGGTCTATGTACTTCAGTGCTTTCACATTTAAGGCACATCCCTGCTCACAGGGGCAGGGCACCTGTTCCAAACTGATATTTTCTAGTTCATCACTATTAGGCTGGTGGTTGTTCCACTTTTTCAAGCCAGACAAAAAATAACATGGGTGTGACCTAACCCTCACCTACACTAACTTTTCAAGTATTTCTTCACACACCTAAACCTTATCTAGCTCTAATACTGTGTAAGGAACACAGTTCAGAAGGTCTCAATAAAAACAAAAGTTTTCTAAAATGCTGCATTGTGAGAATCAAAAGCTCATATGTTCTCAGGACACATAACTTGAGGACAAAATCCCTCAGTGCAAGGCTACAAGCTTGTACTGTATTTACTGCAGCATTATAGCGTATTTACTCTTAGCTAGCTTACAAGAAAAGGAAAGTTCTCTCTTTTCTATGCAATCTCACTCACTCAACTCTTACACACGGAAAAAAAAATTCACTGATCATGATTTTGTTGGGGTTATTTTAACCAAGAACAAAAGCACACTCTCACCTGAAGTATTATAGGCTCTATGTAGGTAAATTTTGTTTCTTCTCTATAAAGGTACTCAACTGAGCATTTTAGCAGAAGAATTCTGGGATTTTTTAAGCAAGAGTTCATCTAAAAAAGGCACAGAGATAGTTAAAACAAAAATGCAAATACCTGGAGAGAAGGAAGAACACAAGAAAAAGAGACAGACTTCCCCATCTCCCTATAAAGTGTCTCAGTTATCCCCCCCTGCAGACCCAACTACACATTCTTCCTTCTACTGAAGTTGTTACAACCAGTTGTTGGAATTTCACAGGTAATGTTCATAAGCAGGCAATGCTAGAGAGGATTTCCAGTCACTGCTAAGAGCCCCAAAGTTTTGATAAACTTGACTCATCTAGTTCACTTCTATCTTGCCCTCCTGCCTTAAAGACCCATTTTTACTATACTATTCTAAGTCAGAACCACAAATGCCTTTCTCTGGCTAAAACTTGGGGTAATTACTAGATGCCTCAAGTTGTAGGGGTGGAAAGGATGTTTTCCTATACATGCATGAGGAGAGTTTCTCCCCCAAAATCTCTGGGCTAGAAAACAATACAGCTTGGAAAATGGATGCTTTAAAAGCCATTCTTGTTTGGGGGCTCAAAGCAGAGAAAGCTCACAAACCTCCTAGGTGGTGAGAGAAGCTGCCTGACACAAAAAGCAAGTCAGAGCACCCTTATTTCCACAGCATACATTACAGTAAGATTAATCAAGCTGCATTACCTTTTTGTGTGCAACGTTCTTGGTGCAAACAAATCCATTCACCACCATGGAGTCAAATTTCTTTCCACCAGGGATCTAACAAAGCAAAGAACAATTTTAGAACTGTCATACACTCCTACACCTTGTAGTACAGTAAAGCTAACACATAGAATATCTGCTGTAGGTGTATACAAACTTCAGCTACACCCTCTATTATTATGATATGAAAGATCAGATACAGTCATGCTGGACACAAGTCTTTCCCTCCAAAGCCTGGCAAACTTAGGACAACATGAAAACAAGTACTGAGTTCTAGGAATTCTACACTCCTCCCTAGAGACACCTATTTGCTAAGCTAGCATACTCCAGCACGTGGCAGGGGAACCTAATTTTGACATGAGGAGCATATACTTTTGCACATGCCATTTCTATTAAAAATAAATGAATGGTAAGGAAAGGGAGGAAAATATAAAATAAATAAAGAAAACAAAATATCCTCTACCTACCAATTGAAGATATAAAACAATTGACTGGCGTGCCTGCAGTCACAGGCAATCCCAGGCATAATAAACAGCATGAAACAGGTTTCTGAATAACACGTTTCAGAGGACATTGATATTACCAGCATGTGAAAACAGCAGACAGCTATGAAGAGCTTTCACCTCTGAACTCGTTGAACTGGAGTTTCAGGAGAAGAAGGAACAAGTGGTGCTGCCTGAAGAGATGCCACAGAACTACCACCAGAATCATAAGGTTCTCCTCAAATCTCATATAGCTTTCAAACAAGAGTGCTGAGGTGAATTTGGCCAAAGAAAATTAAACCCAAATCTTCAGTCCTCAGTCACACTAACTCCTTGGATGTTATTTTCACATCAGACACTTAGAAGGAAGTTTGCATGCCAGATCTCCAGACTCACAGTTCAACAGTGTCAACACTGGGCTACCTGGCAGAACTGGATACACCATTCCATAACAATTAAGTTTCCTCTTGAAGAAAGTCATCATACTTGGCATGGGAGGAGTTTAATTCTCCAGAATGGATAGGTACAGGGCAACAGATTGCTGCACCATGTCCTGCAAACTACTTATCCAGCATTTGGTACATCTCCAAATCAAGTGCAAAACAAGCAGAAACCAAAAAATGAACCTCATTACAGAGGTGTTACTCTTAGCTACCTTCTGAAGCCTACAGCCTGAAAGAAGAGGTCAGCCCCAGCACATTAAAGCACTTTTCACAGCATGCCAATGTGCAACTTTTTCCAGAACCCCACCTCATCCAAAGGCCAAGTTAGTGCAGCCAATTATAGTACTGAAAATGCTGGGGGAGGTGGAAACTATTCTCTTCAAACAAGAGGTATTGCCAACAGCTGCACCCTTTTGTTTCCCTACATCCACTGCTTGAAACTTACTTTTTTGATGTGGACAAACTGGCGGATATCCATGTCATCATCTCTCTTCTTGACATCCGGCCGTACTGTTTGAACTACCTGGCAGACCACGGGCACAATTATATCCCTCCAGGACAGGGACAGGGACTCATTGTATAGAAGCTGCTGAAGCAGTGCCATCATGTGGTTGTGATTAGCAGACCTATAAAGAAGGCAAAATAAATAGATTTTCCATTTAAAAAAACCAAACAAAAACAGAACAGTGATTAGCTGAAGTCACATTTCAGAAGTGAATTTCTGAACATTTACAATGCAGAAGTCCTCGGAAGGAACAGTTGCCTAGAATGTTCTACAGTCAGCTCTGGTCCTATACTCAATATATAAACATCACAAGATTAAAAAATCCAACCAAAACATACTGTAAAAATGCTGTGCTCTTAATGCAAACTAGCTCTTTGTATTGCCTACTGTAGCTCAAGTCCCACTGAAAGTTAGTGGAATAAAGGGCCTTCAGAAATTGTTACTCAAGATATGCAAATTCCTTTTTCTACATGTTTCTTACAGCAGCCTTTCCATGGCTTGTTTCTCCCCATTCTCTTCTCTCAGCAGATCCAGATTGCTGTGGTGCCAGCCTAGGGGTGTGAATAAGAGCTCTTTGGACTTCTCCTCCACCCTCCTGTTGAATAACGACTCTGCAAGAGACAAACAAACCTTGTTTAATGTAAGGTCACGCTTGAATGCTTGTGTCTTTCTGAAAGGCTGCTTGGAAAAGGAAAGAATTTACTAAGACATAAGTCTAGGCTTCCTGAAACACTGACTTTAAGGTAGATGTCATGGTCCTCAGTTTGAGGGAGACTGACACTTTTAATCACTATATTGTGTAGTAACTCCTCAGAACTGTTGTCTGTTTTGCAATAGCAAAATTAGAGGTTTTTTCAGCACAGTCCGTGCTTTCAAAGAGTTACTAGGTTATTTCCTGCATGGTTATTATGATATTATAGAGGCAAATTATAAACTTCCACATTGACATAATGGCTGGCTATAATGTAAGTCATTTATACTAGTAGTGTATAAATGTTAGTCAAGCAAGTATGTAAGCCTTCATAGTTCAAGCTTAAAACTCCCCAGCGTTAAGCAAAATCTTTAGACAACAGTAATGCAAGGAGGACCACTGAAGAAAAAGACTCTTAAAAAAAACCAACTTCAAGGTGCGCCACACACAAAATTAGCTGTGTAGAAGATTAATCGAAGCTACATTGATTTCCCCCCTTCATTCTGCAAAAGCTCAGTTAAAAACTAAACACCAGCTTAATCCAAGACTTTCTTTTTTTTAGGCTAGACTGACATTAGGGTTCCCCCTTTAGTTCCTCCTCTTATGAGTGCACCAGAATCAACAGCATTAACTGGGAAGAAAAAAAAACCACAAGTGCATCTGGCCGTGATATTGGAAAGCACGTGGTTTTAAAAACTCACAAGTGCATGTAATGGCCTTTCATTTCAGAAGTAATGATGAGGTTGGCGATGACAAGAAACCCAGAAAGATTTAAGAGAAGAAGCTTTAAGCTACACTGTAGAAGCAGTGTAATTAATTGTATCACATCTTCATTTGCTTGGACAGGAAGTTAAAAATCAGTTGCATAAATTTGTCAGTGGAGAAACTGTGAACAGACTTGCCACTTGCACTCGTTTTTTAAAAAAGGTAAAAGCTTTTCTTTGAGTCTTTTTGAATGCAGGAATCTGAGAAGTGAAAGAAATTTAAGTTGAAAGTGCATTCAAAAAAGCCAAAGTATAGTTTATACATCAGTTTTGCCACAAACAACTTCAGATTTACTGTCAAATAAATATTTTGAAAGGGTCAGTGCTCTATTAAAGGAGTATTAAGGATTTTACATCATTGTATTAAAAACACACAACAGCAGCATTTGAAGTTTTTCCTTACCTTTAATAAAAGCATCACTTATAGAGAACATCTGCTGCCCTCCGTTTTCAGGATTCAAATACTCTGAAAGAAGAGAGAAGAGGGATATAGGTGGAGACAAAAAAAAAAGACAGGTTACATTGGTGCGCCCATATAATTACGATGTACACGCCCACACCAGAAGAAGCAGCATTACTCATCTAAATGTTTAGTCACCAATTTAGCAACAGCTTGGTGAGTGGTTAAGACAAGAATATCCTCTCATTCTTGTTCTATCAAAAAATTCTACGATGACAAGGAAACAGTGCTTATTAATGTGAAGAAACAAAACAAACAAAGCAGACATGAGCAAAGACTGAACTAAGAGTGCACTATTCCAACCGACACAGATCAACCTTTTCTAGACCTGAATACAAATGTGTTAAGATGTGATCAGATACCATGGGAATGGCCTCCTCACCCAGATCTAAAACTGTAGTTTCAGAAACCATTTTGGTCACCCACTCCATTGAACCACATTAGACTGAGGAAGAGACTGGCCATAAGCTTTATTGTATACAGTGCAAGAAAAAGACAGCAGCCTGCTTTTCAAGAGCTGAAAGTATCAAGTCTATAACAATTCAAAGTGTTTTTAGGAATCCATGCTGACAGAGATGGACTCCCAGAAACAAAGCAGAGCAAGAGACAGATGATTTTACACGTGGGAAATATAGTTAGAGCCTGGTGCTAATAATGTCAGGGTTGTGGATTCAATCCCTTGTATGGGTCATTTACTTAAAGAGTTGGATTTGATGAGTCCCTTCCGACTCAGAACATTCTGTGATATCTGCAAGAGGATGAAGCTCCACCTACTACCCTCATTTAGCTTGCTAGATCTTGAGCTTTCATGCTGACTGAGTACAAAAAACTTGTTTTCTCCAGAAGCCATTAGCTTGTTGTGCCTTTAGCTGGCTCCTTACTTATACAAAAAGGGATTCTACAATGAGAAAACAAGAGCAGTAGCCCAACTGCTCATACACCACAACTATCTGAAGTCCAAAGCCAACCCTTATCATCTTTCCTGACAATGCTCCACGACAAACAGAACGCAAAGCCAGGCTGCTTTCAGACACCAACAGAAAGCAACAGAAAGCTGACACGACATAAACAATCACAAGGCTCTGAGCAGCAGCACTCAGGAGACCCCCTTCACGCTACCATTTTCAATATCTGAGCTTGTTTGCAAATAGATACTCAATAGAGGATAAGTGTACCAAAGAGAAGTTATAAGCCTCCTTTGCAGATTCCTGGTTATTTGAGATTCCTTTCATCTCTTGCTTCATTTAAGAGTTCAGCATTGCAAAAAACTTGCTTGATAAAAGCTGGCTCACCCTCAGCATATAGTCACTCACTGGCTATATAAAGTCATGTCATGCTCTACCTACACAAGAGCATGTATACTAGCACCTCCATCCCTCTCCATCTTGCAACAGCCTCAGGGCATCAGCTCTTACTGTAAACACACTTAAATCAGGTCTGGCACAGACCCCTGACTGGCACAGCCAAAGCACAAGTTATTCCCAGCTGAAACCTAACCTTAATTATGCTCTGGACAAAGACACAGGTAGTACCTCCAAGCCACTTCTAGATTTGTAATGATCTAGGCTATTTCATCTTGGTCCCTTGAAGGTCCCTTACAACCCAAACCACTCTATTGTTCTTTTCAATACAACTTCAGCTCCCATAACTTCACGTCTTACTGGCTCCCAGGGGAAGTTCTGACAAGGTAAGATAACACACCTCTTCTTAGCCCAGACAGAAAACACACTGTTAGTGAGATGTTTTAGAGTGGCTAACATGCACATTTCTTACCTCACATCGCCCCTACGTGCATCATGCTCCACAAAATGAGGAAGGAGGATGGGGAAATGTTCCTGTAGCTTATTTTATAACCCAAAAACTCGGGCATCTTCTCTAAAGAAGAACCAAAAAGGCTCCCGGCAACAGCACACTAAGCCTTAGCAAGAAAACTTAAAAGGAACTGCATATGGTTACTCAAACCACCTTCTCTTTCCTCCTCCTAACTACTTGCAGGCATAAAAAACTACCCAAAATACCTTATTTATAAAATAGAATTTCACACATTGTTAACTGTATCTCTTCAAAAATAACTACCCCCCTATACAAAATTTATCATGTAATCTCTTCCCCAGTTTAAATGCAGAAAATAATCTTACTTTGTTTCCCCTTCTGATACATACTAGTCTTTAGGCAGATGATATTATAAATGAGTCACTATCCTCAGCTAACTCAGAGTCACCCAAATTTCATGGAGACACACCAGTCATGAATTAGTCAGCCTATAACACCACAAGAAGTTCTGCCATTAGACTATATACACAAACCACTCTGTCCCAAAACACAGCTGGTAGATACATCACCAGCCCTTGCTTCAAAGCAGCTGACCTCTGTGACTCTGGGAAATTGCACATCCCTCAGTCATTCGAGAAACCCACGAACTGCTTAGATCAAAGCTGACCTGAACTTCCCACACTTGATGTTTTCTACTGTCAGTCCTCCCCAAAATAAACTTACTGGAATTTACACAGTCCTAAGGAAACTAAATTACAAGCTTCAAAAGGAACGTAGGATCTTCAGTTTCACGTCATTATTTCAAAGAAAGTCAAGTGACTGTCACCCAGTCTAAGGACAAGAGAACTCCAACACAATCAAGCTAAGTAAGTGTGTCCATAACAGTCACAGGGAAGTTACTGATGCTGACAGTGGCAAGCACCTCACGGCACTGATTAACTACAGAACTCTCTTCTTAAAATAACCACCCCTTTTACACAAATGCTTAACTATCCAGGTTTGGCTATCTGATCATTGTGATATTCTAGCATCTTAGATGGCATCTTTTCTTGAAAATAGCCAGGATAATCAGACAAACAAGGTGAAAATCTTAATCTTAGTATATAAAGCCTCTGACTTAAATACTTACAGAATGAAGCTTTAGAAGTCATGTATTTCACTCTCCTAGGCACTGCAGCATTCACTGTAGGGTTTTGTCCCTCCTTGCTAACCCCAAAGTCTGTCTATTGCCAAGAAGTGTTTCTTGTTATTCAAGATATTGTCAGTCATTTTAACTTGTTGCTCCCTGGTTAGGTCTTTTCTCTAGAGATTCTCATGCCAGGAATTGTAAACACAAACAAAATAAAAAAGGTACAGTAACTTCTCTGTATTTGCAGATAAAGACTTTTCAAAAAGCTGCAGGACACCTACCTATCCACACTGCACTTCCATAACACAATTCCACCCTACCCCAGTTCTGGGCCTGTTACTGGTACCGTCCTCTCAAGGGAAATCCATTCTCTTGGAAGAAATGGTTACCAGTTTTCTACTACCAATTACACTCCTACAGAATAACCTGGTTAAGAGACCACATGTTTCAGGAACATAAACCAAACATCAGTAGAGATTCACATAATTCAAAGGCAGAAGTCTTTCTCCTTTCAGTCTCCTCACAATTTGCCACTGATTTTCTTTGAGCTCTCCACCACTAAAAACTTTCTCACAAACTCACAAGAGTTCTGGTTCTGAGCAACATTGATTTGGTCAGCAGTTTCCAAGAGAGTGAGGCTCTCTTACATTCCCCCTTCATAATGCACTGCTCCTTGTATAAGGAGATAAAGAGTGAAATATGTCTGAAACCAGACAAACACTCCACAAGTCCCTTAACTTGGCAGAGCCAAACTGACTACTGCCTGCTTTACTGCCATCACACACTGGTAGAGATAAACCTGCTACAGCTGTAAATTCACCCCATACTGCAGCACACCTGGGCCTGTTTCAGGTTCACTCAATCCAGCCCCCCCCCCTCCTTCCTAAGAGGAATTCATTGATACATCTCCCTCTCTTCAGCTTGTCTTCCCTGTAGATGCATTAGCTTTTCATTTGATTAGGGCACCAGCTGGAAACAAACTGAAAGGAACCAATAATGAGCTGGTGTCAGTAGTGCTGACAACCCATTCCCAATTTCGGATCATCTGACATCAACTCAAACTTTTAAAACTGTTCTGCTTCTCTCTTTTTGGGAAAATAGGCAATAAGATTTCCTTCCTTCTAGGCATATTTTTTGCAAATAACAAAAGTTGACTACAGTAGGCATCAATAAATGTCCCCTCTAATTTGTATAATTCTGCCCCACATGTCTAGCATACTTGGAAATTCAGCTGTGACCATTTCCCCTCCCCCACTGTCTTCAGAGATCATTTCAGTTTCAGAATATGCAATCTGTATGCAAACTTAAAGCTGCTGTTCCATTCTGATTCATAGCAACACAAGAGATCTGCTAGACTTTATAGAAGAAAAAAATTAATTAGGAATACAAATTACTTAACTCTGGATCTAAAGTCAGAAACACTGAAAGGGTGAGGTGAAACAATAATTAAGAAGCTACTTAGAAGCTGCCAAAGATACAAGTCTACAAAGCTGATGTAACCTTAAGTAAGGAAGCAGAGCAAAGACATCAACTACTACCCAACATGTAAAGCAACTGAAATATAGTAGACCCAAGCCAGTGGCAAGCCCTAGTTTCAAACAGCCCTTGAATAATTTAGAGAATGCAGTTGTCAACAGGCAGGCACATAATTTAGTACTTCTTTATGGGAAAACCCTTTCAAAAGAAGTCTTCCACAGCAAGTATTTGATTCCTTCTTACTTAAGTGGATGATCTCTTTTGAAGAAATGCTATGTATATGGATTAAGTTAGGCCTTATTGTTTTTCAGTAAGATTCCTCTGTAAAAAGTAAGCTTATTAAGGTACAGTTTTAAGTCAGCACAGAACTTTTCCAAGTTAATCTTGTTTTTTTGTTCTCTGGGGTTTTATTTCTTGCTTGCTTTTTTAAGTTCCATCTCCAACTGTAGTGTCACGTGTCAAACTGGTTTACATGTGGATTATTTTTCCACCCCAGTTAGCCAGAACACATACGTGGATCTGTCTTTTATGCATGGGCAAGAGACTTTGCTTCAATGGCAAAGAGAAAGTCACAGGGGAAGTTACACACTCTGCAGAGAAGGCATTTCAACAGGTCTATTGAGCCTCCTCAGAGGTGAGCACATTGAAACTGCAAGCAAGTGCCAGTTAAATACCATATTTTCCCCTCTGTAAGACAGCTACATAAGGAGTGTCCAAATAGGTCAATAATATTAGGGCCAGCTCTCCATCATGTGCAACTCCAGCTGGTGACTACCTCGTACCTTTTTGGTCGGCAGGGTGAGGGGGCACATATGGGTACTTGGAGTGCTTCTTGATATGGAAGTTCACGTTGTCCAGCTCCACGTTCAGGTTGATGGAGGCAGCCGAATCACTGTCCATTGTGGACTGGAAGCTGCTGACTGAAGTGCGCTTGCTAGGGCTGGCGGAGTCTTTTAGTGTTGGGTGAGGGGGAAGATACAAGGAGGACAAGGGTTCAAATGGGTATTATGAGGGTACCACAGAGGAGAAAAATTGTCTTTAATACATAAAGACCAGTGTGCAATAATACAGGAATACAGTATTTTCATAGTGCTAATCTTGTCTTCATGTGGGCATGCTGACATACTGGACATTCTCTAGGGCACTATTATAGGGCCCAAATCAAACAGAAGTCTCCCTGAGAAACAGAAGGCAGCAATTTACATGCTTCTCCTTCATTAGAAGTATGAAGCTTTACCAGTTTCACTAAATTCAAAGTACTGTATCCATTGTGAGGAAGTGAAAGACTAGACAGGCTATAGCTTTCTTAGATCCTTACAGCCCCAAGCGCACAAACAGAAACATACACGAATAAAGCAAGACATGGTTACACTACTGAGTCCTGAGGGACTGGGGACAACAGGGGAGAAGGCAGAATGAGAACAAGACAGGTGAAACTTACTGGCTGAGTTGTCTTCTCCCTCATCAGCTATCTGCTCTGTGTCACTGTCATCAAACTTGATGTCTTTGAACCAGGATGGCTCAGAGTGGCCCTCTACCGAATTCACAGAGTCACTGTCTGGAGATGGGGTTTCTGAGAACTCTGTGCTCTAAAAGACAAGGAAGGAAAAAAAGTTACTGAAGTGCAGCTCTGCTGAAATATTAAGCAGCTACCACAAATGCAGGTCAGGCATTTTAAAAATCAGAGGATAATCTCAGTGGGCTGAGCCAAGTTATTCATAGAGTTACCCCCTTTGGTATGAAGTAGGAACTCCTTGGGAACAAGAAACAAGTACTTCTTTACAATTAGTCTTAGTCTCTGCCTACACTCTGCTTCTAAATAAACTGTGACTAAGTGACACTAAAGGACAAGTTTATTATAGTGCACATTTTCTGTCATCACGTCCAGTTAAGCAGCTTTGAAACTTGCTGTCTCCAGCCAAGGTGGGTGACAGCCTTATCCTTTGCCCAGAAACCAACACACACAGCTTTTGGTGGACCCTAATTCTAAGTTACTGGAGCAATTCTTTAATAGACCAGTATAGTCCCAAGAGTTTCAATACAAGATGGGCTCTAGCTGGGCCTACTGAGTTAAAGCAAAGACTGGCCAGATTACCAGAGAACCTGGAGACTACCTGAGTAATCTTCATCAGCCTTCCTGATTCCTCCAGACACCTCAAAACAAAGTTATCACTATCATGCCTTTGGCTGTTGTGAGTGCAGCAAGCAACTGCATCAACAACACCATTTCTTCAGACTCTTGTCCAGAAGAATTGAGATCAGACTCATCCAACTCATCTGATCAGACTCAGCTTCCAGCTGATAAGAGCAATAATTTACTTTAAACAGATAACACAAGCACCTTACAAATAAGGATACATAAGGACTTGCTAGTTAAGGGCAAGCTTTTACCAGGACACTGAGACAGCTGACTACCTGAGATATCAGATGAAGCCCAGAGCAATCTCAAAGGAAACCATATGACTGTGTCCACATGACTGAAATTCACAAGGAAGACAAATGCTATTGGTTGCAAGCTTTCGGTCTGAAGCCCATGGGACAGCTAAGCCATTCTTCATTGTAAGAAGCTGAAGAACATGAAAGGCTCTTAACTGAATGCCTTCAGCTAAGAGAGGCTACAGAGCTATCTGGTTCAAGCTAAAATCCCAATACAATCTCTCAGGCCAGTGACTGCTCTTCCCCTCAGCAATTCTGAGTCCAGAGAAGTACAGTAGGACAGAATCTCTGGCCACTAGTTCCTGCCTCCCCTCAGGTAACTAGTCCTGTTTGGGAGGCATGAAAAAGACCCCATCCCAAACTTAGATCATGTGGCTAAGGTACTGAGCTCCTTATTACTGCATCACTGGAGATTAGAAGAAGTTTACCAATACAATACATCTAAAATATCCATTTGGAATTTTTAAAAGGAATTCTGAAACAGAAGATCACCATTGTGTCTCCATCACCGGTAAGTGCACACAGATTCTAAATTCTGCACATGACAACATAGCTGCCACAAGCACAGACTGTGCCATCATGAGGCCTCTGTGGAAAATGTCCACCATGAGAGGCCTGGCTCTGAAGACCCTTTCCTCTACTTTAGGCAGCACCACATGTAACAACTCATTCTCCACAGAGGACAGCCACAAAGCTTTCTGGGCAAATGAAACTTCCTCAGGCTTCAACCATTAGGGAAAAAGATCTGGTCCCCTATTTTCTGATTTAGAAAACATACTACAGCTGTTGAGAACAAGATTAGAAAAGATTCTAGTCAACAGCCAAATCCAAGAACTCCATCTTTCAGCTTTCCCACTTCTTTTACCTGCAATGGTCTGTAGAGAGCATATTCATCTCTGAAGAGCTGATCATGATGACTGACACATTCCAGCCAACGTCCATCAACCAGTGCCTGTCCTATTGCAATGGCTTGGACCCTGGAAGTACAAGAATAGAGGTGGTTTTCTATGTTTTGCTCAAAACACATATGGTTTATGATACAAGCATACTGCAAAAGGGAAGAGTCATTTGCTATGCACTATTTGACCTGTCACCATTATTTTCCCATGTTTACACATAGAATATTTACAATACTGTGGTGAGGCAGCACAGTATACTAATTCATGCATGGAGCTAAATTAAGAGACTCTGAACTCAGCACTCTGAACTCAGCTGAGGTGTCCAACATATGATTGAGACATGTTGTTTTGCTCCTCCAATATTGTTAACTTGAGTTATGTATATTGATCATCTCTGAAGGAGGACTGTTGCTCTACGCTTGAGAACCATCTCAGTTTTATCCCATTTCCACATAATTAAATACACAAGATTGTTTATATTCACCTACATGGTTAAAAGTCTGTCAACTCCACAGAAAATTTAGCTATCAAACACTATTAGTGATCTCTGATCTCAGAGGCAAACTTTCTCTTTGGAGTACCACTGTTCTCCAAGTGAGTGATACTTGTCCCACAGGCTACCTCCCATACTGGTTTTCCAAAACCAGACAGTCTCCTGTGCCCTGCTGTTTTGGGGCACATGGAGTCAGAATGCAACCTGTTCCAGTAGGCAGTAAAGGGGAGATTTGAATTTTCTCTTCATCTCCCTTCAAAGGGGCCTATCTCTGCAGTCTAAAGTACCCTTTATCAGCTCCACCTCACAACCTTCTCTCACACAGACAGAGGACACCTGCTGCCCTAAAGCATCAGGGTTACCTTGTGGATATGTGCCCATTCCTCATGAGCCAGTTGACGAGCTCTTTTCCCACAATGCAGTTGGGATGTGTCCGCAGCCAGTAGCGATGGTCTTGAAATTCCATACCGCTGTTATGATGGCAGATTTTCTTCCACAGATCCTTCAGCTGGACTGAGTCCTGGACAGAGAGATGTGCAAGTTAATCACCAGTCTAATCTCAGCACTGGTTCCAAGGGCATCAACCCAGGCATTCAGATCAGCTTCTAGCTCAAAACCCTTCCATAAACAGGTACACAATCAAAGCCATTCTGCATAATCAAAGGTGCAAAACAGAAATAGCAAACAGATACAAAATCACCTCCTTATTTCCTTCTATTTATATTAAGTTGAGAACAATAAAGAAAAAAACAACAAAGTGAGTACACTCTTAGAGATAAGGGGATTTTGATGAGGCAACATTTTGTACTGCCTGGAAAATATTTATATCCTCACTACTGCCCTCTTGCACTCTATTCTTAAACTCAGGAGGTGTAAGCAAACAGAGGACATAATTCTTGGCAAGAAGGTTTTTCTACATCATCTGTGTTCAACCCAGGCATTACGAACTTATTAGTCCAATATCAAGACCAGATATAAAGCAAATACTTCACACAGCAATGTCCACTGCTAGGATACTGTCTCTTATTGAGAACCCAGTCTTGTATTGTCCATTATAAAGCTTTGTCAGGCACTGTTAGCTATGGCCACTAAGAAGAAAACCTGTGTATTCCTCCCAACTCAATTAAACGTTTTTTAATCCATTCATCTCTTCTCCTCACACTTAAAACACTTCAGTGTGTACCTAAAACGTATTTTGGAGCCTGCCAAACATGTGCCAACTCTTCTGTAGGCTGTGCTCCATCCAAACTGAGCTATCTCTCTGCACCCAGCCGCTTTTGCCTTCCCATACGTGCCCTCGCTCAGCGCAGCACAAGCCATTGTTGCAGGCGGACACTGGGATCTGGGACTATTTTGAACAAGCAACACACCAACCCAAGGTGTGGAGAAGAGATACTGCAGCTCACTTTCTCAAATGCCTCATTTGTTCTATTTTTGTGTAACAGAACTTTCATTAAATCTTAACTGGTTTCAACTTTCCAGTTAACTGTCAGACCCACATTATTGCACTTTCCAAAGGGTGCCCTGAGGCCCAGGAGTTATGCTCCACTTTTATTACTGGACTGGCTTTCTGCTTTCAGTTGCAGCAGTGGCTGTCCTGGGTATTACCCTAAAACCAATGCCAGCAGCTCCCCTTCCACACCAGGTAGTAAGCCAAATGGATCAGTACCAGAACATGATAGGATCGCACAATTTGATGCAACTGGAGTCTCCACAGTTCAGTTGTCTTGAACTGGTGTATACAGTAAACTGAAGAAATTGGCAGAACAAAGCAAATCCTTCCAGCTCAAGGATTTTGCCCTCTAGTTCACCAAAGCATGTGCTTATCCCAGAGTATGTACAATCTCCCCTACCTTTATTTCATGAACAAAGTTCATTAGTCTTCTGAATGGACTAGGTTAAGCTTTAAATTAACTCCTGACATAGGGTAAATTCCACACAGTAAGGTATTAAAGAGTAGGAATGCATCGAAAACCCTTCATTAATTGAAACTGTCTTCTGCTCTTACACGAACAAAATAGTTCTGAGTCCTCTTCTTTCTCAAGAAAGAAAATGGACTAAAAATTTGAAGCCAAAGAGCACTGGGACTTGAACATCTTGCTTCAAGTTACATTCACAGAGGTTTGGATTTCCTTTTTCCTGCATTAACATACATGCATGAAGCAGGGTGGTATAAAGACGTGCCTTAAATAGGTTTCTCCCTCAGGTGGTTCTCCATTTACAGAGCAACTCAGGATGTTCTTTTGCAACTAAATAGGAGTTAGTGTTTCTACACCCTCAGGCACACTTGAATGCATACTGCTGACAGCAGGCAGAACCCGGTAACACAAAATGAGCCTGATTTTAAAGGGGCAATGGGGCACAATCTTGCATCTTTTAACATTTCTCTACAACATCTTTTCTTTACTTTCTGGAAACACTTCCCTTTCTTTCCTTCAAAGAAAAGAAACAGTTTTTTACCTCTGTTTACAGTTTTAGTCTTGCTAAGTGTGGAGTTGGTGTATGGTGGCTCTTTGAGTTAAACCTGTTGTGGTTGCAGCTGTAATGCAGTGGTCTGTTTTTGTATTTCTTCAAGTTGAGACTTTTCTCTTTCATAGGCCACATAATCAGGAGCTTTAAATGGCCAGTAAACATTTGTACGCAAAAAACCCATGAAACTATGATTCATTTCAGGAAGACAGTAAGTCCAAAGCAGCATCAATATTCTCCATCTCTGCTCCCTCTGGAGGAGAGGTCCAGTTAAGAGTACTTAGAGAAGAGCCTTAAAAGGCAGCAAAATACTCTTGCTGCATGACATAAAGAAGGCAAACTTTACTGTCTTCAGAGAGCAAGGCAAAGAGAAGCAGGAAAGGTACCAGAAGGATCTTGCGCTCATCCTCGCTGGTCTCTGCCTTCATATGAGTGCGAGTGGCCTGGGGGCTGACGGACGCCTCGTAGGCGGGAACCATGGGTGACCCTGAGCGATCCAGAGACAGGTTGGTGATGCTGGCTGACCTGCAGGGGAACAGACAACAACTGAAGTGTAAGTATCCATCGTGTGGTGCCTCACCAGAGCAGGCCTTTATCTTACAGCACACTAAAAATCAGCTCAAGCCTGGAACACTGTTTACTCTTGTCAGGACAGACTGCTTAATTGCTTCCTTCCTTGTCAAAGCAAAAGAAAGGCTCCATAGGAAGCAAGTGTATTGCTTTGGAACTGCTAAGGTAAGCATAAAGCTCTTCTGCAAGATTTTGCATGAAGCAGCTGGAACTAAGTTCAGGCACACCAATTCATACATGTCTGTATTTAAATAGACTGGGGAAGGGATGGGATGCTGGGTAATTAGAAACTCCAGCAGTTTGGAAACAAGACAAATGTCAGCAAGGGTGGCCAATACCCAGATCCTTATAACAGAGCACTAAGATTTCCTCCTCTCCTTGTCCCATTTTGAATTCCTTGTCCTTAGCTCTCAAATACATGGCTGAAAGCTTGCAGAATCTGAAGTTTGAGCACTTGTTCCCCAGAGTGGCTCAATAATTTTGTGAAGCTGGAGGTCACTGCAGCTGGCAATCCTCCTTGTACTGCAATATGGAGCACCCCCCTTATCTCAGCCCAGCATTAGGAAATCTTGGCTGTGCACTCCAGCACAAACACAGTATTTTGCAATTATCATTGCAAAGTTACAAATGCAAATACAAGTTCCAGATACCTTCTGCTCCATTAACCCACAACTAGACCTGAGACTCTGAATAACCAGAGTGCAACTTCTCCTGAAATTCCAGCAGCAATTCCAGTGTACGCTACCAGTGCTAACAGCACTCTAAGGAGTGAGGATAGAAAACATTTCTGCATATATCAACAGGGAAACTCAAAATGTGCTGAACTGACTGAAGATGCTTGCACCAACCTCATGAAAACAGTTGCCAGCCTCCAGCCTTTGGAATGAAACTTTGATAACTTCAGAGAGCTTGTGAATTGGCTAACAACATAATTATTCCTAAAAATTGTCCATGGATGATGTGGCTCAGCCCAGGCATGAAAAAGCAATGCCACCTTATTTCAGTTTTTATACCGCAGAGTTATGCAGCTTAACAGAAAGCATCCTAATGCACAAGATGAGGCTGACATGGAAGTCCATAACTAAGCACTCTTCCTAACTGTTTTGCAACAGCTGCTTTAATTGTGCCACATACCTGTAAGCAGCGGGGGAATTATTATTTGGGTGTAAGCAAATTAGAACAGTGAGATTTCACATCTGTGTCTTTATCATCAACAATTATATCTGGGCCTTCATTATATATATATCTTTTTTAAAACAGAGAGGGAGATTTTGCAATGGAAATGTTTATCCTTTAGAAGGACCTGCAAGGGAGCAGTTTGAACCCTGCTTGAAACATTTGACTGTTTGCTGGGGTTCCCTCCCCTCATAAAAACCAAGACTAAGAACAAATAACACATTTCCCACCCACAGGGAAAACAAATAGCAATAAGTAACTTCTGTTACCTGCGTCTAAATGCACTCACCCTGCATCTTTTCTGCTTCATCTCCTCTAGAAAGAGCAATAGTCAAACTTCTCTCAAAGAAATGGCTATAGCTACTTTGAGAAGACCTAAAGGCTAACACTGCTTAACTGAAAGCCAACAGCTTGTTTTTCAAAGGTTCAGAATTTTTAATGGAGATATAATGTATCTCATCATTACATGTGTCCAAATAAACAAGTGCTTTTGGTGAGGCCATGAACAGCCAGAGAGTTAAACTTTAACTTGAATAAGCAATCTGGGCCTGCCAGATGAAGATGAGAACCATCCTACTACTGCATGTGTGAGCAAACAGCAAAAGCCTTTTAAAATAGAGGTATATTCAAACAAGAAACAGGAGACCATCCTCGAGGTTTCAGACATTTATTGACATCACAGCAGTAAGTTAGCATTGAACTTTTAATTCCAGACTCCTTGCCATGTTTTCCTAGAATTGATTTTTCATTCTCATTTATTCACCAGTATTTTACTCCCTCTAGTGAGATCTCTGGGTCTGAGATGTACAGTCAGTGTGCATCTCCTCCTAACCATCCCAACCACCCAGAAGATAAAGGCTGCAAGCAGTCCATTCTCCAAAAGGCACATCTAGTATCCTTCTCAGCTGAGTTCCCTCATCTTCACTGGTCCTGCCAGATCCCTCCAAACTGCTAAACATTCTGTATTCCTCTAACACCAATGCAAAGAAATCCCTGAATGTCCCCTAATTCCAGTTATAAAATCTGGATTAGCTTTGCTCTATTCCTCACCTCCCTGCTTTACCTTCATCTCCTTAATTTAACCATAAGGGAAGCGTGTAACCAGCACCACAGTAGAAGCACTGTGAAGTGGGAGCTACTTGTACTTCTAATACCAGCCTATTTAGTGGGATTAAGCTCAAGTACTCACAAATTACACTAAAGCTCTCATGAACACTTTCAAGTCCATCCCAGCACTTCTGCATAAATCTTCATAAAGATCTATGAAGGGATTTTAGCCTGAGGAAGCCAGGTAATTTAAAAAAGATTATCCTTAATGGAAGAGCAAAGGAAGCAGATGAGGACACATGCAAACAAATAAATAAAAACTACACCTCCACCATGACCTGAGTCTGTCTCCCATCACCAAGTATGTGTTACTCCCTTTTCTTCAGCTTCCTCAGAACTTTTCTTAGCCACTTCTTTCCCCTTCTGTCCTCCTCATCACCATCTCCACCATCTCATCAGCAAACTATAGGCCTTCAAAAGTAGCTCATTTGTTAACATGAATACATACACAAATGATCCTTCCTTACCACTCCATATGGGCAGCGAGATGTCCCATTTCAGACATGAAACAGCACTTTCAGTAAAAATGAGCCTGGAAACACAGGCTTTACAACAAGTGTGCTAGGAGTGCATCCAGAACAGAAAACACTCAGAAAATTATTAGTTTACCTGTTTCTAGCTGGTGACTTCCCTGCATCCTCCTGGACTGACCCAAGGCGTGCAGACAATGCGGCAGTTGAAGAGCCTGGGTGAATCAAACTGCAGGGAAAGGAGCATGATAGAGATGTTTGAGGTGTTTGTGACATCCAGCACGTTAGAACAGCTGTAATTAAAGTACAGTTAATTGTCAAGTTACCTCCCTCTTGTGATTGCTAAATCAATGAGGGAACAGGGAGAGCTTTCCCCATCTGTAGGCCAAAGGTATCTGGAAGACAGTGCTCCTGTCTTCTTCCAAATTAAACTCTTGAACAATACAGACTATTTCTACTTCTTGTACTACCCTGCTTTCCCACCCGCTTCCCCTATTTCCCTTTCTTAAACATCTTCCTTTTCTATAGGCTGCTATTAGATGCTTTGGCAATAGACACATTGCCCCCATCTCCCCAGCACACCATCCTTGCAATCCAATGCATAGCTACTGCTAGCTTTTGCCAAGATAGCCTGTCAACCTTCTGTAACTGTTTAACCTGATCACCTTTGCCCTCCTTCTGTTTCCACAACAGGAAGAAGGACAGCAGATGTTGGAACACCACCAAAAGAAATTCCTGTTGGCAAAGCTGGATGAGATCTAAGCCAATACAGGCCAACTGATACAGCCACCTGCTGTGCTCTAGCACAATAAATGCTCCTAGTGTGATAAATGCTCTTCATGAGAAACTGTAAGCCAGGCAGCTTTGCCTGAGTAGCTGTACTTATCCAGAGTACACCACTCCTTCACTTTTAAAGGACATGGCCCCTCAAATTAGTCAAAGCAGGAACTCAGTGTTCCAACTGAAGAGCAGAGAGATGTGTGACAAGTACCTGCAGCATCCTTCTCCCTAAATGCTTTTCTCACTTCTTTGCAGCATCTTACCTCAGATACATTATTTTGGATGGAGACAACTCTCGAGTTTTCTTTTGGAACAAACTACTTCTCATGCAGAAGCCATTATTAGAACATAACCTCTGCTCCATTATGAAGTTGTGAGTTGCCAGTTCCCATTGTGGCACCATTTAAATTCAGTATCTTGAGTTTAAGTCTCTTAAGGTCAATCAGGAACTTACCAAATAAGAAAAGCACTGTAACCCAATGCAAAGTGCAACAAGCACTGAGGAAAATGTTAATCCCGCTAAAGTAACAATAAACCACCTAATCCCAAATCTCTCTTCCTCTCACACATAAAAGAGGCCTACATTTACTCAGTGTCTCCCAAAAGACTGTGTTCCATTATAGAGTTATGAGCCTTTCAACAACAGGAATTATTTTGAGTGTTACAAGGTGCACCAAATAAAGACAAAAATTCTTTCTTTACATGTTTCTGTCTACAGGCTGCTGAATTGTCATTATAAAGACACTAACAACACATCTGAAGACAGAACTAACAATACCCTCAGTATTTTGTACATTTGAAGAGAAGATTCTGAGAACACCTACTTATTCATCAGTTCAAAATTTGGTAGTATTTATTCCATGCATTGTTACATTACTACTATAAATGACCGTAACATTAAGCCACAAGTACTTTCCTTTATTTAGGCCAGAGGTTCTGACTCAAGACCTCCTCAGATTATTCACATCTGCCTGGTTTTCGGTTTTAGGGAACTGAGCACAAATACCACACCTGATTATTTCTTCTTCCCCACAACACTAAATTAAATCAAGATATTCAAAAAATAACTTGCACAGCACTTGAGAAGCAAAGTGTTCTTTTACTCGTGCTCCAAAAATAAAAATCCCCTCATTTGAGAGCAACAGAAATAAATATACTTTAAAAGGAGATTAGAGAACCTTTATAGCTGTCCTTTCAATCCTACTTCATCTGAAACAGGCAGTTACTTTCATCACTTTTTTTACCTATAAAGACAGCATTTCTTACATTCTCTTGCCTGATTTGAAACCTGGTAAATAATCAGTGTTACATTGACTTAAAATATTGAAACCACTCAACCACTCAATAACATCTAACACTCAATATCTTGAGTGTTACACTCGATATCACACATCTAACCACTCAATACATCAGTGGTTAGATGGTGTGATTTTGGTTCTGTCTTTTTAAAGTCTGAAGACAAAAGCCTGCTCCGTCACTAGTAAAGAATCACTGAATCAGTACGTTAAAGGAAGAACTGCAAATAATTTAAAACTCCACTATAAATGTTTCCACATTTCAACTTGAAGAGAAGACTATTACAAGCAAGCACAGAATTAGATTCTTTTTACAGGAGCTGGAATCTAACTTTACTAGGTGGAAACCACCAGCTTTTATCTAGGTAGCTGTCAATTCAGGCTGAGACAGTTGAGATTCTGGAGCTCAGCACGAAGCCATAGACTTTACCTTTGCCAGGTGAGATCCTCCTCCAGGAAGATGTTGCGGCTGGCTTTGCGGCTCCCAACGGGTGTGCGTGGCTCGCCGGGGTCCAGCATGGACACAGAACATGCAGAATCTGACAGGGCGTTCAAGTCCTCTCCGATGGAGTTACTGTCTGTGGAGTGTGCATAGCTTAAGGCTATCTTACGGCAGTACGTGCAGGCTCGGAGATCCCCTATGGAAAAGGGAACCAGAGAGCGTAAGCAAACAGGAACAAACAGTACTCTGTTCCTACAGGATCAGAGGTGTACAGTGGTGGAAACAGAAGGATTTTCTGTTTCAAAACCTCTTTGCAAGTCTAATTCTCATACTCTCTTAAAGGGCAAAACCCCAGATAATTACACACTCAGGGAATTTTTCCTAGGCAAATGATGCATAGAGAGAAAAGGAGAGGAAGAGGGAGGGAGGAAGGGAGGGAGAACACACGTGCCCACTGACATGATGGCAGAACAACAGCTAGTCAGGTATGACACACGAACTGATGTCTAGAATTTGGTAACAGGTATTTGAAAAACTTTCCCATTACCCTCAAGTAAAACATGTGTCTCATATTTGAAACTACAGTTACTAAGAGCAGCTTTTCCTTGAGCACACTTTTTGTAGTGCACACCCTTGTTAAATTGTGGCCAAATTTGTTCTGTAGTGTGGTAAAAATTAGCAGGCATTACATAATCCATCATCTCTCAGAAAAACTAGTAGCATTAGGTCTTCTGATTCTTTTTCCTTATTTTTAAGCCCACTACAGACATGTACAGTGTTTTCTAGCAGATGCCAGGATCTCAGATGCAGTAGACCAAACAGCGTTCAATACGCAGTGACTGTTCTGTTTCTCAGTAAATAAAGCCTACCTGTGTAGCCCATGAATTTTCCAGGGATTTCCTGATTGCAGCATCGACTACAAAAGATCTGCCCACAAAGTCGACAGTGGTGCCTCCTCCGGAAAGTGGTGAATTTCTCGCTACAGTCATAACATTCTTTGCACTGGCTGTCAGGCATCCAGTACTGCTTCAAGTCACTGTCCTACAAGAGAAGAGAGCAGATAAAAGCTTTTTCTTTTGTAAATAAGAAATCATGTTTCATTTCATGACTCTTTGTAAACTGTGCTCATGGAAAGGAAAATTTCATATATTCACATATCTGTGCACATATATACGCACTCCTCCATAAAAGCCCACAAAGGATTTTTCATGTGGTTTTACAGGGAAACAGAAAGCTGAGAGCTCTGAACTAAGAGAATAAATTCATTAGGACTTTGCCTCCTTGATCCAAGATGGCAGCAAAGCAGAATAAAACTATCACATAATGTAGATAAAAGTCTAAAAGAAACAAGTATGTGAAGCAGTGATTGCTCTCCCTTCTCATTTGCCCCCAGCACATGAGAGGTCCTCAACCAGCACAGTTTAAAAATGAAAAGAAAAAAAAAAAAAAGACCACTACATATTAGCTGAAGCTGTTATCTAGGAGTAAATCAAGTTATCAGAAGTTATCAGTGCAAGGAAGATCATTTCAACAGCTAATACTGGGAAATGTTTTGAAAAGATTATAGATACATGTAAAAAGTTTTATTATATGATTGAATTCTTCAGCACTTCAGTAAATACTTGTAAAAGCCAGTCCCAGATTGATCTTGTTTCAAAACTCCAGGTTAACTGCTATGTGAAGAAAACTGAAATTCACATTCAGCAGACAACAACATATATTAATTTACAGCATTGGTATAGCCACAGGAAAAAACATCATCTTAAAAACAGAGAGATAAAACTTCCATTTGGTGTTGAAGCTACAGAGCAAGAAACTCTCAATTGTGATTCTGAGCACACCAGCTGCAACTGCCATGGCTGGAGACAACTGCTAATGGTCACATGACAGCCCTGCCTGTGCTCGATTCTGGCAAAAAGCCTTTTCAGAGGGACTGAACACTCCAGATTGTTAGGAAGAGAAACTGCTGCAAGTGTTTTCTCAAAACAGTCAGAGAAGAGAGTAATCACACAAAAGAAAGGTGATCCATGCTCTTGTTTTCACATAATCAAAATCCCTTTATATTTTTTTAAAATTGGGATTTACTTTTAGATATTCACAAAGTAGTTTGACATAACTGCTAGACCAATCTTGAGACCAAAGCAGTTATGATCAACAACACAACACTTTCATGCTGTCCTCAGCCAAGAGAACTTGCACAGAAAGAGGTTGAAGACTGCTTGAGACAGTCTAGTGTTTTAGAGAATCTAGAACTTGGTTCAGATAAACACTCAGCTTCAAGCAGGGAAAATCTGGGTGAAGAGCTTTGCCAAGGAACTGCTGCAAAGCCGCAGGGGATGCCATATAACAATTTCTGTTACAACTCTGCACAATAAGCCAGGTCTCTGGATCTACCACATACAGAGGAGCTGTTCCAAACACCAGTGCTGTGCCCCACTTATATGTGACTATGTGTCCAGAAACCCAGTCACTGCTGGTGACATCTCCCAATTCTCTCCACCTTCCTTGCAGGCTGTCCTTGTGAGGGAGGGTTCAGAAGTCTGGCACACCTTAGCAGCAGAGGCTTCTTAGAACAGCACCTTCCAGAATCTGACAAAAACCTTTCTACAAAATAAAGATGTCTCCTGTAGAGACAGGCCAAGTCCACAGCAACAATATACTGTTGCCTGAAATGACTCAAGCAGAACATGGCTGCAGTCAAGGGCAGTGATGCATTCATTACCTTTTTCACAGAAGTCAGCATGGTGACAACTAACAGACTATTTCCAGAAGACCTGGTCATATTCATTTACTGTTGTATCCTGTCGGTTTCAGCACTTTTTCAGTAGTTTCAAATACATCTGAAAATCTCTAGGGCCTTCAGAAGTTGCCACAAACTGAAATATTAGTAAGGGGTACACTCAATGCCCTGCTTACTGCAATGAAAGGCTTCTGCTTCACTCTCAAAAATATTGCATTTTCTATCAAAGCAAGATTATTCCTACAAGCAGAACAGCACTGGAAGCTAAGTAAGTTACTCCTAGTCTACCTATAAAAGCTATCAAGCCAAAAGACTTTTCCTTCCTCTACCAGTTTAATTAAATGCACTTTTGCCTGTTCATGTCTTGCCCACAGACATAGCTATTTATACCCTCACTTATAAATAGTTATGGATTCTTTCCTCATCTAGAGCCTCTTCATAAAGGTATGATCCAACTCAGCAGATGGAGGTGAAATCAGCAAGTCAGTAGCAACCACAAGACTCTTGTCTATCTAAATCGAAACTGATGAACAAGGCATGCCTTTCAAGCAAATATTGCTGACCAATCAGTACCACAGTAAGCAGCAGATTTAAACAACACCGAGAATTCTCATTACTATTTGTGACAGTTAATGTGTTTCATCTGTCCATGGTTAGCCTTCTAGGGAGAAAACTATGAGGTTTTTTGTTTGTTTTTTTTCACTAGACTGGGTAACAAAAGTGGGAAGGAGTCTAAAATGAGAGCATCTGGTCCAAGCTCAAGAAGCCAAGTAAATGCAATGATTCACTCTCCCAATATGATAGATATTTGGCAAGTCAAAAGTCAGCATCAAATGAAATTGTTACCCTGGCATTCACAGGATGCTTTTTGAGTTTATTCATTCATCCTTCAAATATCCAGAAAAAGAATTCCCATGATGTATCTAAAAACTAAGCTCAGAAAAGCCCAGTAAAAAGTTATTTTTTAGATGGTTTGGCCTACAAATCCTTCAAAAGAAGTACCTGGCTCTTCCCCTCCATGATTTCTTTGAGGCGTTTTAAAACAGTGCTGAGGCTTCTTAACTGAACTGCAGTTCGAGGATCATGACCTCCAAGAGGTGGTTCTACTTTCCTTCGAGTGTCTGGAAGGGAAGAGAGAGCAATACTCATTTCTGCCATTATACATCAACATTCACATCACAACACAAAGGCCCATAACAGAGAAAAACATTCAGGTACATATACAATTCAGAAAGTTACAACGTGTATCACTTCTTGCCCTTGCTTTCTTTTGCCCCAAAAGGAGATTCTGATGCCAGATAGTTTGCCGTGACTGACATTTTAAATACCATCCTCTGTGTTTACAAGAAGCCATTTAAGTTCTCTGAGAATGAAAACATCTTTCAAAGAAGTTATTTTCAACCTACTAGATGAAGCTTGTAGTAGTCTGTCACAAAGTACTGAGGTCTCATTTTTAAAATGCCTCTAGGATACTAATAATTACCAAGTAATTCCTACAATATACACATTCTTTCTAGGAGTAGCGTAAATCAATGCTTTAACCTGAACTTATTTATAAATTACTACAGCAAAATCAGGACTCCATTGCTCAGTTCCTATTAAAAATAGTAATTCAGAATAAAATGCATTCAGAAGTTCACATTTTTGAGGGGTTAGGGGTTTGTTTCTTGGGGGTTTTTTATTAGATTTTTTTCTAAGAAAAACATCAGATTCTTGAGAACTTGTACAGTCATTCTTGATTAACTATAGCAAAGAGACTCCTGAATAAAAATGTAATGCAGCCAACTTTTTACTTTGAAGCCTTACTGAAGAAGTTACAAATAGCTCCTTCTCTCCAGAAGGATTTGAAATCACAGCTCTCTTTTTACCTAAACATTTAAACATTTTCAGAGTCGCTTTCCTAGATCAATAACTTTCCGATTAGTGTAACTACAGTAAGTTTCAGTTTTTCTTACCAGCTTCGTTGCTCTCCATCTGACCAGTGTTTTGTTTAGCTCGCCCCTAGTACAGGAAGGACAGACATGGCTGCTTTCTGTTTACTGCCGGAGCTCTCTCTCCCTGATGTCAGCAGGAATGCTGACAGCTCTGCGTGAAGCCCGTTAACCGTTGCTGTGCAGTTACAGCCACGCTACTGCTCCGTGTGCAGCAGACCAAAACCCTCCCTGTAATATGACCAAAGCCGTGGGATTCCATGCCTCCTCTTCAGCTTCTTAGGAGGTATTTTTAGTCAATCAGCCCACACTTTGCTGCTATGTACAACACAGAGTGTACAAGGTTTTCCTTTTTAAGAAAAAAAACCAAAACATTTCTGTAACTAGGCACTCGGAATTGATTTCATTTTAAAAATCAAACAGACTTTGGCCAATACAAAGTTCAGTATTTTAGGGTAATCAAGGGGACTTTCATATTTCAAGAAGACATTGATAACACCAGACACACCTCTGGCTCCTCCTTACTTCCATCACAAGATCTATGCTGCATTTACCTCCTGGTACTTTCTCTGAATTCCAGAGTAATCTCCTTTCCAGGAATGTTGCTTCCAATTCAAAGAATTATCAGATCTACTGCCTAACTACCAATAAATCTTGCCAGGCAAGTGACTTCCAAAAACCAAACATACACAGCACTGAGGAAATGCCACAGGTAACTCCACAAGGGTTCTTGTTAAATAAATGCCCTTTTATCTGTTCCAGAAAATAATGTCAGAAGGATGTCACCTATGTAAGAAAAAACATGCCATCAGCAGTAGCAGCACATGGCCAGCCTGTTTATACTAGAGAGGCTGACTGATACTCAGATTAAAATTAAGTTGGTTCTTTTCCTTCTCAATCAGGACATTTCTCCCTTTCTGAGGAAAAACACTGCATAGCAAGAAAGTAAGAGGTAATCATTCCTGCAGTAAAGGAAATACCCTTCAAAAAGAACTCCCATGTATCAATCTTAGGCTAACTCTTACCCCTAATCCAAACTGCATTATTGTAAGTTAATTTTTAACTCCTACATCTAAAAAAAAAAAAAAACATGAAGTTAACTTATTTTAACAGTAAAGGTCCTCTTTCCTATATGTATTTATGGTTGCTGATCCTTGGTAAAACCTAGGAAAAAAACTCTGAATTATAAAAAACTGTTACAGAGTTTCATAACTCTAGAGTATTTTAGCATTCATTTTACAGTGAATGACAAGGCAAAAACACCACAAGAACTACTAGGGTTAGGGAAGAACTACTTTGTTGCAACCTATAATTTCGGTTTATAGGAGAACTGACCATATACTAAAACAAGAGATAGAGATTCAAAGATTTTCAGCAATAAAAAAATACCCCTGCCAGAGATACCACCGTTTTGCTAATACAAAACAACACTAATTGTTTTCTAATTAGTTGCTGCCACAGCATAAAATTTCATATTCAAGTTCACTACCACAGTTCAAACATCACCTCTTCAAGTCACTGCAATAAAAAGTACTGCCAACTAAAGTAGGAAAACTGTCCTTAACCTCATTTTATAACATGCATTTTCACATTCCAAAATATTTTTGATTGGAAAAGATGCTCTGGTAATAATTCATGCTCCACAATGATTTCCACTAACTACCACATGCTTTCCTTAGGCCTTCTTCCCCCTTATATGATCACTGGCCATTCCCTGCTCCTGCTAAGCTCCTTTGCCACTCCCTGTTACTGCCAGTCTGCTACAATTGTCCAGCATTAACAGCATTATCCTGCATGACAGCACAGCAAGCCAGAAGTGCTTTTACCACCCATGCTCCCTCTGCAGCAGTCAGCATGTCAGTTCTCCTTAAACAGGATTTGCAAGCTGTGACATTATCTCAGTGACAACAGTTTCATTATTGGACTATTTTGGCTCAACCTTGAAAGCCCTCATCTGAGAGCACAGCACACACAGCCTACACAGCCAGCTGGGCCCACAGTCCCTCAGCAGTGACACCAGCTCTGCAGCACCTGCTCCTGCACACCACGATGCACCAGACTACCCAAGAGAGAGGCCACACAAGCCATTGCAGAGTCTCAGCACTGGTTCTTCAGCCACACAACCTTCAGAGCATCTCTGACATAAGCCAGGCATCCAACAGCTCCTCCTATTTTCACAAAAGCCAGTAAGGAGCTATTATAACTGTGTAAGCAGTCCTGAAGGGAACCACAGGACTGAAACCCTACATCACTGCTGCCAGACAAGTGTCCTACAAGAGCCACCATCTGTCCACGCTGTTCTGCACTTGCAGTTGTCAGACAGCACAGTCTTCTGGGCAATGAAAAGATCTGCTGTAGGGACACTACAAGCTAATGGACAGATAAGGGGTGAGGGGCAGCATCTTCAGGAGCAATTTTATTTCATCACTATTTAGAGGTACCAGCAAAAGCCTTTTATTTATTTATTCATTCCTTTCACTTTGCTTAACTTGACACATTATTTGAGATGAAGTAGGCTAGAGAGACCTTTGTGAAGTGCTTATACATCTTCCTGCCTACACTGGCCCATGTTATTAAGCATCTAAGTAATGGCAAAGCCTAGAGAGACATTTACAGGCCTGTGGACACAGGGCTACAAGAAAACTTAAGTCAATTAGACACCTCACTGCCACTGAAGTCAGTGGGTGACTCAACCTATCAATTTACATGTTGATATAAATCCCACCACTTATTTTCCTACTTTTCACTATTTCAATATGATAATAATTTCTAAGATTATTTATGCAGGCCAGCATCAGCTGCAATAGAAGAAATAAAATTCCCCACTACTCAAAGAACATCCTCAAAGACCTGATTATTCAGCACCTTTTAAAGTAAAAAAAAAAAAAAAAAAANNNNAAAAAAAAGAAAAATAATTTTCTATGGTTTTCTTCAAAAAAACCCAACACATGATTTTTAGAGAATGAAAATGTAAGTATTTTCCCCCCTCTTCAAATAAAGTTGGATGGCCTAAAAAACTCCCCGAAATCTTCTCACCAATCCAGTACACTTTTACATGTGTTACAGTGAACTCAGTGAACTCATGTTTGGTACAGCACCAAGGTTGTTTGGGGGACAATATTCAACAGCAAGTCAGGCCACTCAGCACACAGTGCCACAGAAATCTCTTCAAAAAGTGAGCAGCAATTCCTGCCTGTTCTAACTTTACTTCTTTACAGACTAATTCATCATATTTTTCTAAGCATACTTGCATACAAACCCAGATATATGAATGGAGGTCATGAAAAGGAGCTGGAATAATACAGAAACAGTTCCTCCCACACACCTTAAACTAAACTTTATTCCCTGGCTGCCTAATCTCAGTGTAAATCAAACAGCAAGATTATTTCTGCTTTCTAAGTATTGAACAACATAACTCACCTCAAGGTTTATAACATCTAATCCCCAGGCAATTTCCAAGTGATTTACANAAAAAAAAAAAAAAGCAAATTGGCTTATCAGCCAAGAGCATATGGCTGTTCTTGAGATATTTGAAAAAAATACTTTAAGAGCCCAATCAAACAAAACAAAAACCCAGAATTAATTAATTAAACCCCTTAATTAGTTTGTTGGGAAAAGTACAACTAAAAGGATCAAACAGTACTAGAGGTCAAGGAGGAAGATAATGAACATGTTTACCTAAGCATGCAAATGACTTAGATAAAAATGCTAGTTAACTGTAGTAGACTTTTGCCTGGCTACCAGAACCACTCATCTTTCTAAAAATCCCATACCCATTAACAACATTTAGGATCTGATTTGTTTGCACTAAGTACCACACTCTTGGAAATACTTTCTTACACAAGATTCTTATCCAGTTTAGCAGTTTCCTCGAGGCTATCACTAACAGCAAATATTAGTCTGTCAGATCTCAAGAGGAGCCCCTTCAATCCACTTCCTAGCTCCTCCATATCTTCATGAAGCTGCACCTTTGAAATCACACTCAATTCACATACCAGCTAACAGATTCAATACAGAATCTGACAATAATTTCAAGGTTAGGCAGGACTGAAAATAAAATCTTAAGCGCAACTTCCTATTCCATTCTCCTCAAAACAACTACAAGCAAAAAACTTCATTTACAACTTCCTTGAAGACACAAACATCAAATCCATCCAGACTAAGCATAAAGTTTAGAGCTAGCATGTGGATGGTAAGAAACTTTAGTCTCTCAAGACAAAGAAGAAATGTTCAGGATCAAAGTTCAGGTGATTTTAAAACACCAGATGTGTTTTGGCAGCCTCTTCTGTTCCAGCTCATTTTCCAATTGAAAGAGCAGAGCCCCAACAAGAAGTTGTCTTGCTGGAACACCAAGAAAGGTGGAGGGTTATGAGGTTAAAATGCCACCTCACTAAGAGAAGCACTGTAACCTGATACTAAATTCTGCTATGAATCTAGACACTCAATGAGCCTTTGTTCACATCCTTCCACCTCACCCTGAAGCATCCTGGCTAATACAACATTGCCTTACAGAACAAAGAGCTGAAATTACCCAGAGTTGCAGAAGATCTTCTTTGCAGCTCACCAGTCAGTTGTTTTTTGTAAGGAATTGGTGATCTCAGAGACTGAGCCCTCGTGGGATGCTGAGGACTGGACCAGCCACCACTCAATGCTTGGGGATCACTGTGTCCTGTCTCTGCTCTCTCTGCCGGGGATGAAAGCCTGCCATCATCTAGAGTTGACAAAAAGCAAGAAATCACCTGTTCAGACATGATAAAGAAAACCAGTAGTACATGCAAAGCTAAGGTTAAAAAAACTCACAAATAGCTCTTTTGGATCATGATTAAACTAAACAAAACAAATTAATTTTTAGTTTTAAAAGCACTGTACACATCATAGAAACAGGACAGTAGGCTCAGGCTATTTCAGAAATTCCCTAATGTGAAAAGTGTTAAGAAAAAAACCTGTCAGATTATTCTTGAATATTAATATGAATTATTCTTGCTTAATAGAATAGCTACACTTGATTATCAGCTTCTGCCTTGAAAAGAGATTTTCAGTTATTTTACAAGCTAGTACTGAGGTCACGTTAAAGTTACTACACCCTTCAATTTCCATCAGCAGATCAAGTATAGACAGGTTCTCATTGATTTCAGTAGGATGTACATTTCATGTGTTGTTTCTAGGTTGTTCTCCCATTCACTTAACAAAGGACTTTGCTGACTCCAGCTACATTTGTCAGAATAAAACAAGTGAAGCCAATATTGACCACATATTATGCTTCTTTCAATAAACTAGCACTGACAGGTGCTACTCTGCTATGCAAACTAATAGCAGTCATACCAAGTAATTGTTTTTCATTCTGTATCAGAAGAGTCTGAACAGATCAGTTTGCTTACACAAAAAGCTGCTTGGCTCTTTTCCCCCAGCCCAAACATTGCTGAAGTATGCTCAGCGGAGCTGGATAATGAACAGACTAAACAAAAGCAGCTGACCAGTGTGCCATCTCCAGTAAAGGGATAAACAGACTTTGCACAAAATCCAGGTGCATTCATTCACCACTCTTTGCAGGATCTTTCTTTGAAACGAAAAGGAACTCACACAGTTCTTTTAGAGTTTGCCCGCTGAGAACCTATTTCATGATACATGCAGCACAAAGGCCAAAATCAAGTAGTTCTTTTTAATATACAAAACTTTCACAACACTTTAGACTTCTTGATGGGGAACACCTAAGCCATGCAAACTAAGTGTGGATTTCCTGCTTTACTGCAGCTCAGCTGTCACCCAGCTGCAGGTACAAGATGCACAGGAAGGTAAAGGGTGGATAAGTCAGAAGTAAGAACTTGCACTGGAAGGACAAGCACACATTTTGCTCATACAGGCTGGCAAAGGGTTATTCCTACTTTCAGCCCCCCAAAAAAAAAATCATACAGGCAAAGGAAATTATGATGTCAAAGTAAGAATCTATACAATACTATCTGCTAACTAGCTTGTCTTTGACTTTCATGGGCAGCCACAGACTTCCAGCTGCAACACACTGACTCTCTTCTCTCATAATAAAGCTCTACTACATCACTCAAAAGCAATATGCAACATCCCTCACAAAAGAACTGACATCAGCCCCTTGAGGTTATGCTCCTATGTTCAGAGGTGTTTTTACAAGCAGCAAACAGCACGCACAACCCATGCCACACATCCCCCCAGCACTTACCTTTGCTGAAACGGAAGAGATTTACAAAAGAACTGTAAGCTGATTTAAAAGGAGGCTCGTCCTGGTCAGGAGTCAGGGGTTTGAAGTGAGTGAGATGAGATGGACTGCTGGGAGAACGAGGTAGATCACTGCTAGAGTCCAGTGTCGGAGAGCGTTTGTCATCTGCAGCCATTTCAGGTGCCCTGGAAAGAGGTCAGCAACACACACATTACACACGGGGTGGTGAAACAGAACCTCTTCATTCTTCGGAACAGGAGGTGTCTCATTAGATCCCACAGGAGAGACATTCACCCAACTGACCTCAGGCATCTGCTATAAGCACAGATCAAGAGCGCCAGAGGAGCCCATGCCCCCTGCCCAGCCACTGACAAGAGAGCAGCATCCGGGCAGAGCATAACTCAGAGTGCCTAGTTAAACATCCAGAGCAACAAAGTAAACAACCACTACACTCCTGACACACTCCAGCAGAGGTTTATGAGAACCTGAAGTTTCAAATGGAGACTCTGCAGGCATATCACAAAGAAGTTTTGACTTTTTAACACCTCTTCTCCTAATGTTGTGACTTCTGCAGCCCTTGTAACAAAACCAAATACAGGCATGCCTGAGCAAGCACAAGGCAGACTTGTTGTTTGGCCGGGTTAACTTCAGAATGAAAAGTAGAATACACTACAAACAAAAACAGGACTGAAAGATTAATTTTGGTGGGAAACTGTTTCCCTCCTCTCTGCATTACAATACAGGCCCTTGTGCAAGTTACCAGGGAAGCAATCCAAACTGTTGTTTACTTGTTGTCAAATCGAACACCTCCAAACCTCATTTTCAGGAGCAGCTTCATTAAGGAAAAGCAAACAAAAACCCCAAACCACCTTCTGTATTAGGAAAAGCCATACTTGTAAACCCTATTTTCTGCATACCAAAGCTTCCATACAGCCAAGAGTCATACTTTTCCCCAATCCATTCTCTTTAAGCTAAGCAGACAACCAATTTCTTTCACAACACCTCACTGAGCCTGCATTTCTAGCCTGCTAGGCTAAGGTGCTTACTACCTTCATCTTTGTTTAAGCAAGATTTAGTGAAATGTTTGACAGAGTAGGAACACAGGGAGCTGATGGAACCTGTGAGTGATGGCTGATTTTTACCTGTGCCAAGGATCAAAACCCCTCATGAGTCTAACTTCCCGCTTAGCAGCTCATACACACTTCTTCATGAATTAATAATTTCCAGTTCTCACAATTGTTCCCTAGAACTTACAGGCATATATTGCTAACTAGAATATTTTCCTCCAAGTTCCAAGAAGCCATACTAAAAGAAATCTGTGCAGTCCAGGGAAAATCAAAGTGATCAGCCAGTGACACTGAAAGCGCTAACAAGTTGCAGGCAGCTCATGTGGCAGGGTTTGACCATTGCTACAAAGACTGCTGAAAAGACTGCTGCAAGTCAATCACATGACTGCTCAGTGAACTTCTGCTTGTTGGTCTGTACAGCAAGCACCTTCAGCTCAGAGTCCCTTTCGCTATTCACATATCCTCAGGGTAGAAACCAGAGAGGCATCCTTTACTAAGTTTCAAAAGACACTTTGGTCAGGTTCTTCATGTAAGGCTCAGTCTTAGTCTTCCACATCCCTCTCCCCTGTAAATCAGGGTATGTTGTGTTGTTGTTCATTTCACTAGTATTATTCAAACAGGTGACTTGACTGTACTTAAACACCAGAGTTCATGGAACATTTTCCTTGAAACACACTCTTCAGGTAAATATGAAATTGTTTCTTCAATCTTAAGGCTTTATAGTTAAATAAGGCTTTATAGTTATATAGTCAAATACGTTAAGGCTTAATAGTTTGCTTTTTAAATGCTGAACGTACAACAAGGACATAACCTTCACACACACACTCCCACATTAAAAACGCCACTATGAAGTCACACAGTTTTGTAGGAAACTACGTTCGTATTTCAGCAACTGACTATAGCCTGGCAAGATAAGAGTTACAAGCAAGTCTCTGAAGTTGTGTGAAATATATATGAATACGTGTGTGTGTGTGTGAGAATATAGAAAAATAAAAACTTTCGTTTCAAGGGAAAAAAACCCCATAATAACTGCTTGTGCCACAGCAGTTATTCAACCGGTCTAATTAAAACTATTGAAAAGAATAGTATTGTACCTGGCATTAGCTCCAGAAACACCTAGATTTTCTGTGCTATACAACCCACTAGCTGTGGAATCTATCAGCCTTTCTATAGTTGTCCCATTAAAAGAAAAATACTCCCCCCCATCCCACCGCAAGAAACCGAGAAATAATCACTTCTTTGTATAATATGGGAAACGAGAAAGCAAGGTGCACATATCGGTCAACAAGCAGAACACCAGAGTTCATCCCTCACAGGATCCTCATCAACAGTCACGGGGAATGTATCGAAACCCACCCGAAGCTGCAGTTCAGCAATCCCCAACCATCACTGCTAAAACACGGAGTGCGACGGTGGCTGTGAGCCTCCCGCCGCACACATACTGCCATTCCATCCAGAGCAGCGCCGGGACCTCCTGCTTCCCACAGAACTGACCACAACTGCTCAGCGCCAGAAGGGTCCGGCCGCTCCTTGTCACACAGACACGACTCCGGGCACCTGGGTAACACAGCCCGGGTCCAAAACCACCCGCAATTCAAACGTAACTGCGTGACACACGCTTCCCTTACAACCTCGGCGCAGGAGACAGCTGCTCTGCCTTCCCCTCTCTGAAGGGGACACCGCCGCCTTCCCCGCCTTGGGACGGCAGACTCGGAGATCGCCTACAACGGGACGGGGAGGACGCGGTGGGCAGCGAANCTGCTGCCCGCGGCCGCGGAGCCGGTGTTGGGCGGCACCGCCGCTCTTCCTTCACCGCCCGCCCCGGCGGCGCCGCCAGCCCCGACCAACCGCCCGCCGACCGTGCCACTCCCCGCCCAGGCATCGCCAATCGAAGCTCCGCGCACTCCACCCGCCGGCCTCGCCCGGCCCCGCCCCGCGGCCCTTCCCGGCTGCTCCGTCCGGGCGCGGCACACCCGGGCTGCTACCTCGGGAGCCGCCGGCAGTACGGGGAGCCGGCGTGGCCTCCGGGCAGTC